>WURS02423359.1:0-16579 GCA_011762765.2 Rhinocypha anisoptera
TAACTCGGGTTTAAGCGTAATCTTATTTTGAATATCCACTTATATCGTTTTGAAATAATAACAAACTGAAAAACGCTTTTTTAAGAAATTACTTGCCCGATTGAGCTGAAATTTCCCACACATACTTCGAATGATTTCAAGATTAGTTATTGTTAAATTTGGATTGATCCATTGAACCGTTCCAAAATGGTGGCCTTTTAAAGATTTCAACGTTGATTCATTACACACCCCCTTCCATACGTCTTACATACTTAAGTAGCATGCCGATTTGCTTAAAATAATTCCATCTAACTCTCATTTTTAATCCCATTACTCTAAAACATATGGTTCCAAAGTTACAAGTTTTTAAGGTTTCCATAGCTTTTGCATAGCAATTCAGCTTGCCAGTTGCGACACCAGCGCCTCCTCTCTCTCTCTCTCCTTATTCTTTTGAAGGCTAGCTTCCTCAGTGTAGGTGCTGAAAGAATTGTTCTCTTTATTATTCATATAATTAGCTTAGCAAAAACAAACATACAATGGCCGGGACAATAAGTAAAACCACCCTTTCTGAGATTAGAGTTTATTTCATAACTGAGACCAAATTTTGACGTTTTAAAGCACTTAAGATACTCTTACCCACCGAGTCTCTCTACTTGCCGCTGGCCTGTTGGCCAGCTGCGGATCCGCGCCTTTTAATCTATTGTTTAAGTTTTTTGAAATAGTTTCTGAGATTACCGAGGTCTCACTCGGCAAAAGGCACATGTTAAGATTAGAGAAGGTTGATCCACAGAGAGTAATCCGACTAGGAAGGCGTTAGAAGTAATCCTTTAGGCAAACAGCTGAGAATGGATCGAACTCGAAGCCACAATCGATAACTCTGCCACTCACCATCGCTCAGTCATGTGCAACGCGTCACATTGGCACATTCGACCCAAAACAAGACGTCGCATTTACATTTGCATTATATTTGTCTCTACTTCTCATCCACTCTCTTCTGTGTCATTCTATAAGTTATTGCATTTGATTTAATGGAAAAATAACATGAAAACCACTGTTACTGCATAGGAATCAATTTTTTTTCCAAACTTAAAGTGAAATTGGAGTTTGATTTTAAATTAATTCAATGTAATCTAAAATTGAAGTTCCGATTTGACTTGGAAATATAAAGGTAAGACATTTGTATACAGATTATTCAGTTAGAGAACAGCATACATGAATGAATCACTAGCGCGTTGCTTTAATATAAAAAGTTTAACTTATCCCCAACAAAGTAATGGTAATATTTTATATACAGTTTTTTATGTTTAACAGTGTTTCATGTGACAGTTCTTCTTAAATGTGAACATTTTTGCCAAGTTGGCAGAGGTTATGGTGATCTCTGGATGATATCATGCACCGGTAGTGATCATCGGGCGAATCTACCTGTATGCAGTCTTCCTGTGTGTGGCTATATATTCGCAAACACTCTTCAATTGGCACTCTCTCCTGTTCTCTCTCCCACTGTCACTCTCACAGAATGTCTGTTTTAGTATTTTTAGCGGATTAGGCTGTAATGTAAAGGCTATATAGAAGTGGCGGCATCGGGCGCGGCGAATGTAGTAGTGAAGAATGGCGGTGTGTTGATGCCGCTAGCAGCAAACGACCATGCGAAACATGTGCTTCTCGCTGTTTTGCTCGCACGGTTGTTCTGTCTGGCACCGACACCAAGATTCTTGCTCAACCCACCCCCTCTAATGTGTTGTTGAGATTTTAATTTATATCGTATCATCAATTTAGTCAACCTTGTTTGGGGGCAAAGTCAAATGTTAGGCTACTGGTGAGTGGTGAATTAAAATCATTTCAGTGTTGTTTTGATCTGTGGAACTCTGGTAATAATGAATAGTAGTAGTATCTTTGGTGTTCTATGTTAGTTGTTTGTTATGTGTCTGCTAACCAGTCGTGTGTTGGGCTGAGTTTAATTAAGCTTGTCTCCCTTTCGTTAACAGACTCGGTAGATTGGTAGGAGAGAGATTGGTGATGAACAGTGAATAGTGCTTGTCCAGTAGTGCAGATATATCACTCGATTTGGTGGTGTGTGAGTCACGGTGAGAGCAGTGTGAGTGAAGTGTGACCCACTGATCGCGTGGTGACAGTGCGTGGACAGCACAGCCAGACACCCTTGAGCACAACACTATCACTAGATCGCATCTGGTTGTACCTTGCACCGTCCAGTGTGGTGGATTACGCCATCAAGACCCTCACATTGCCGTCGCCAGCACCGTCTCAGTCACTTTGCATTTTCACCTCGCTCACACCACGCCAGTCGGCTCGCATTACCGGCAGTTCACCGACATCCGCGACTGCACACACGTGTTTACCTTGCCTGTTGATTTTTTGTGCACAAGTGACACCCCTTTACGTTGACATCATGCCTACCATCGAGGAGGGTACCAAGTTGGACTTCAAGGATGTTCTCCTTCGGCCTAAACGGTCCACTCTTAAAAGCCGAGCTGAGGTATTTTATTCCGTTTTTTTTTGGTTTATTTATCTTGTTAAATCTGTTTTAGGTCGATTTGAAGCGGAATTATAAGTTTCACAATTCTAGCCAAGAGTACAGTGGTGTTCCCATTATTGCGGCTAATATGGACACCATTGGCACTTTTGAAATTGCCATTGCACTTCACAAAGTATGTCTCGAACTGAATTTGACCGAATGACTAATATTGTACGATAGCACTGTTGTTTTACCGCCATTCACAAACACTACACGGTGCAAGAGTGGATCGACTTTGCTACCAACAACAAGGAAGTCCTGCAGGTGTGTGATTTGCTTAATTCCTAAGATTCCAATGCGGATTCCTATATTGATAAATGATGACACTTTGTAGAATGTAGCAGTGAGTTCGGGCTCTGGAGTGGGTGACTTTGAGAAGCTCAAAGACATTATCACTGCGATTCCCGAGATCAAGTACATTTGTCTTGACGTGGCCAACGGTTACAGCGAGTCGTTTGTGCGTTTTGTCAAAGATGTGCGCAAAGAGTTTCCGAAGCACACCATAATGGCAGGTAACGTGGTGACAGGCGAGATGGTAGAAGAGCTGATTCTGTCGGGTGCTGACATCATCAAGGTGGGCATCGGACCAGGCTCTGTGGTAAGTCAACCTGTTTACGGAATTCAATTATTTCCTGCTCTTATCCACCGTCCGAAGTATCAACTGTCGCTAATCTTGCCCTTAACTTGGGTAGCCAACCTTGCTCAAAGAGTGAAAAAGAGAGAGAGAGTTTGCATCGAGTTTGCCACTGTTTAATTCAGAAACTAGTGAAAATGAGAATTATTTAATGTTGATTTAAATTGCTAGTGTGACCAATGAAAGTTAGGTTTGTGGCGGTCATGGATAGCAGGGATGCAAAACAATTCCTTATCTTTTACTTCGTACAGCAGAATGATGTTTAAACTGCATTATATTTGTTGTAGTGTACCACGCGCAAGAAGACTGGAGTGGGTTATCCACAGCTGTCCGCGGTGCTCGAGTGTGCCGATGCTGCACACGGTCTTGGTGGCCATATTATTTCCGATGGTGGATGTACCTGTCCTGGCGACGTGTGCAAGGCGTTCGGTGCTGGAGCTGACTTTGTTATGCTGGGCGGCATGCTGGCTGGTCATGACCAGTGCGGCGGCGAGATGGTTGTCAAGTCCAACGGACTGAAGTACAAAAAGTTTTACGGCATGAGCTCTGCCACTGCCATGCAGAAGCATCATGGCGGTGTGGCTGAGTATCGGGCCTCAGAGGGCAAGACAGTGGAAGTACCTTACCGGGGTGATGTGGACGCCACTATGCTCGACATCTTGGGTGGTCTTCGCTCTGCTTGCACCTACACAGGTGCCTCCAAACTGCGTGAGCTACCCATCCGTACCACCTTCATTCGTGTCACTCAACAAACCAACGAGGTTTTCCATATGAACGAAATCAAGCAGTAGTCTATTTGCGCACATCATCCTCACACATATAGGATTTTATTTTATCATTATTTAATTCAAACCAATTTTCCTCTATCATAGTCTAGAGTTTACTTGAAATGTCTTAGTTATAGTGGTTTGTGCCAAAACACACTGTCTCCAACCAACCTGGTTGTGCCTTCTGGTATTACCATAATTATCTTTATTTTGTTGTTAAGCTTGGAATTTTATTTTTTCATAAAATTTTATTTAAAGTATATAAGTAAAAACAATTTAGTGTTGCCGGCTAGAGGATTCGAAAAGAATGCGACAGCTAGTCATGTTATAGCTAAGAAGCTTGAACTCTTTGTGAAACATTTCAAGCCGCTTGATGGTGAGATTGCGTGTCTGAAGAGACTTGTCTTCGCTCGAAGTTGACTGACTAAAGTCGAGCGTACTCTGCAAGCTTGGCATCGACTGTTGTACATGCTCGTCTACTGAGGAAAACCACTGGAGACTGTCAAAGTCTTGAAGTTGATCTAAGAGTCGTAGTACATAAATCACTCCCATAGAAAAGCCATCATCGGTAAAGGCAGCACCATCTTTAATGTTCTTCCGAGCCAACTTTTCCTTGCAAATGGTGATGTGTTCCACAAAGTTGTAGGTGGTGGCTGGTAAAATAACGTAGAAGTTCTTCAAGTGCATATGCTTTGGATCACGAAATGTTGGCGCAAATACTTCAATCAAAAGTTTAAAATAATCGGTGGCATCGGAAAAGTTGGTAGCTACAGTACTCAACACCGAATCGAGATTCTTGGCAGCTTCAATAGATTCTTTACTAAACTGGTCCGACTCTTGATCAATCAAAGTTTGAAAGGCAACCTGTCCTAGATCGTCAAGATCGGGCACGAAGTGAGCAATCTCAGAGGTGCAGTGCAGAGCACCGCTACGTAGCATACGCACAAAGCCGAGTACGTTACCGATTTGAGTGAGCAGTTGGCGAAACTTATCTAGGTAAGAAAGGCCTTCCTTGGTGACCCCTAGTCGGCGAATACCTTTGACAAACTTCTCCGCTCGATCGAAGGAGAATTTGACTAAACGAGTAGCAGGCCGAGGTCCTTTGGCCTCTTCTTCGGCAACCATCTCTCTAAACTGGCGAATATCTTTGATCAATCTTGATTTGATGTGCTCCTCAAACAAAAACTGTGACAGTGTCTGCAGCTTCTTCTTCAGAAACTGATAGGCAAAGTTGACTGTCGAGTTAATGATACCAAAGCCGTGAGTCTGAATCGAGTTGGCCACATGACGAATGGTGAGAACGTTAAGATGCTTGTTGGCTGACGATCGCTCCACAAAGAGTTGATTGTTGAGGTTGTAGAGGTAGGCGGCTACGAAAATATGAATATTGCGCGTGATTTCTAGCACATCCAAACCTTGTTCCAGTGTCTGGGTGGGAAGCTGCAGTGAGGCAAATTCAAGATCAAACTTGGCCCGAGCAAAACCAAGCATCGACTCGTAGGTCTTCCAGTCATGAAGTGCAATGGTCGTCATGTTATAGGCAAGTTCATTAAGGTAGTTCTCCACAAAAGACTTGATCCAGATAATTTTACGTCCCCCGGCCAATTTTAATGGTTCAGCAGCGAGAAGAGTTTTGAAATCTTTAAAATTGCGCTGGAAAGGACTCTTCTCGCCAACCTGTAAATCGAGATGAGTCAAAAAACGTAGTTCATCTTCAAAGTCCTTGCAAATAGGATTGAGGAATTGCATTTTAAACACTTGCAACACATCTTCCAAATAAGCATCAATCAAATTGCTTGCATGAACTTCATTGTCCAATGATTCAAACATTGGAAGAGCATCGTCAATGGCACTAAAGAAATATTGCAGTTCGTGAAGAGTGACCGCATGCAGTCCAGAGCTAGAGAATGACTCATAAAAGTGACGTATATAAACTTTCTCAATCTCTCGGTTAAAGTACAGAAAGTCGCAATTTAAAAGCCGAGCAACAACCGTAAAGATGTTTGTAAAGTAGTGGATTCGGCGGAATAGAATCTGAATTTTAGCCAAGTCGTCCTGAGTGAATAAACCAGTGTAAGGCGTGGTGTAAGATAAGCAAAGTGAGGTGAGAGTGTATCGCTGCGAGGTCATCACAGGGCCGTTGAGACAGTTGGCGGCGAGAATTAGTGCAGAGAGAAGATCCAGTTTCTGCTCCGAATAGTTGGTCACATTTCCCATCAGTTTACGCTTGGTACGTGTGAGAATGTTGAGCAAAGCGCAAGCATTGTACTTTTGGTAGTGTGTGGTCACCTCGAGTAGCATCTTCTTGTGACGAGCACAAAAACGTTGGAGACCCTTGAGCAGTTGGACAGCTTTGCACAGAGCAATTGTGTCCACCTTGGCCAAAGAGCGAGCACACTGGTAGTGTACCGCAATGCTATTACGCACCAGGCTTGACAGTTGACGCACATAGTCAAAGCACTCCTTCATCTGTTGCACGTGAGTGAAAATGAGATTCAAGGTATCACCTTCGGCAGTGTTATTGTAGAAACCCGAGTTAAAGGATTGCTCCATAGAGACTAGGCACTGCGAGATGGCTATTTTGAGAGACTTCACTTGTCCGTCAACATGACCAGTCTTCATAAGCAATTCGCGCTGGGTGACAAAGTAGTCGCACGTCTTCTTGTCCATCAACTGCTTGGGAAGAGTACTGATCAGTACCTGGTCCGGTGAGATGCTTATATTGCCCTGAAGGTGTGCAAAAACTACACCCAACTTGCGCTGCACGTCAGTCAATAATTTGAGCAGTTTCTTGTCCGAATCCCTCCAGAACATGTGCACATAGATAGAGTAGAAGATCACTGTAGACAACAAACGATAGTCATCGACAAACTTTTCGTGATTTTGCTCCATCTCGCTACACACTTGTTTCACATAAGCAGCCATATTCTCATTTAGATGGATATTCTTTTGAATGGCACAATTTTCGGAAATATTTAAATTTAAGAATGAAACAATGAGACCTTTGAAGAAGAGGTAGTCAATGTCTTGACAGCTAGGCTCGGTCATGTTACCCGCAATACCAGCTTCCAGCAGTTCTCGTTCCACCTCGACAATCACAGTTAAGATGGCTTGAATTTCATTTTCTTTTGAATTCAACTCAAATTGATCCAGACTCTTGAGTAGCATCTCAAGCGATCGTTTGTAATTGATAATGTCTCGCCTCAACGCATTGCTTTGCAAAACAAATATTTGATCAAGGTTGATCAGCGTGATTGCCATATTAGAGAGCGATTCCCAACAAATGTCAAACCTATTAAAAAACTATAATAAAAACAAAGACCAATTATCAAATTGATGTGATAAACCTTATGTTAGAAGTGAGATCTGGCAGCACTTCCCGAAGATTCGACATAAAATCCTTATCCTTTGTCTTGAAATTGGCATAGTTGAGAAGTGAGTGCATTTGGTGGATCAAGTTGCCGGCCACTTCGTAGCATCGTTTGAGGTAGCAGATCAAATCGAAGAGAAGTGGAAGTATGGCAGCCACCGCCGAGTACTCATCCTCCTCCTCGATTCTGTCATCTCCACCACTAAAGTCACCTTTCTTGATGTCCAACGTTAGTGCCTCTTTCGCTGTCGAATTGATGAGATTATCCTCGCGATAGAGCAGAATGGGACTGACAAATCGTTGCAAACCCAATTGAGTGAGATGGTTGAGCTCTTCGGTCAAGGTGGCAAACACGAGCATCATCTTGTTGAGCTGAGTGTTGCCACATGTTTGCAACAGCTCAAAGTAGTTGGTGTGCTCAAGAATCAGTGAACTTCGCTTCTGGCCAACTGTGAACAAGCTCAAATCTCGTGGAAAGTTGAACAAGTTCAAGCAGCTGAACAGGTTGTTCAAATTGAGTTTATCATTTTGAATGTTAAGGTCACGGTAGAGTTCATCGATGAATGATCGGTACTTGTCAATCGTGTCCTGCCTAGCACGATCTGGAAAGATATATGTCAATCAATGGGCGTTTTACACAGTGTACTGATTAATCAATATGCTAAAGCAACTAAACTAAGTATTTTTTAAGAAATAAAATTGAAACTAAAACAAGATTTTAATTCAATAAATTACCAGTGAGCTCAATATCAAAATCAGTTGCAAGTGATGATGTAGTTGACATTTTGGTGAACGATTCTTTAGAAAAGCATCGTCAAAGACAAAAAAATCTTCAAGTTTGATATATAGTTAAAAAATAGAATTGAATAAATATAAAAATTTTAAGTAAAACAATCAAAGTTTAAAAAATTTATTGATATTTTTAAAAGTTAAAAATAAATAAATAGCAGAATCAAATAAAATTTTGAATACAAAAAAAGACAAATTGAGAAAACAAACAAAAACAAAAACAAGCTATTTTGACTTTTCGGGGAACTTTCTTGTTGAGAGAAAGAAAGTGAATCAGCTGATGGGAAGTTGCTCAGCGTGGGTGAATGTTGACGAGAGGTGAAGAAATCAAGAGACAGGATGGGTTTTCTCTTTGGTCCAGCTCCGATCCGGCGCACTCTGCCTTACCTGGAGAGTTGTCGACTGCGACTTCGAAACCAAGTGAAGGTGATGGAGGTTCACTACAACATGTATTGGAAGCGGTACCGACAGGACAAAAGTCACATCCCCTTCCCGCAGCATGATGCACACCTCGGCCTGCGCGAATTCTACTTCTGGCACGTGCCTCAGATTCAGTACACTAATCCAAGCTTGCAGATTGTGCGCTTCCTTGAGATGACGCCCAATCCCTTCATTCGTTGCTGGCTGCAAAGTGGCCAAGATGTTATTTTTGACTGTGACTCACAAAGCAAGGAGGATATCATGCACCGGCTGGTGCGGGTGCTTGGCAAGACCGAGGAGATGCTCCAACGGGAGGCGGCTACCGATGTGAAGCAGGTGAGCGAGGATAACCAAGCCATCTTTGGCGTCGACCGCAAGCGATTTTGCATGTGCGAAGTGCCTGGCCAGTGTCCCTGCCCGGGTGTAATCAAACTACCCAAGACGCTACGTGGCAAGTACTACAAATATCTCAAGGATGATCTAATTAAAGAAGAGAAGGAGATCGTCGAGGAAGGCAAGGAGATCGAGGATTATGAACCCCCATTTATTCACAAAATGCGTTTCTTCACTTTTCAATGATTCGATCATTTTTTCTCATCTTGTATTTTTTAGTTTTATTGTAAATTGAATTGTAAACATTTTATTAATGCAAATATCAAAATCGAAAAAATAAATTGTTTATTTTGAGTGAATGTAGAAGCAATAGCATGTAATATGTAAATCTTTTGTTATTTGAAACACTAAGCTTTCTTACTAAATCCTATCATCTATGAATGATACCCATAACCATGTGGTACATGTTTACAGTGTTTTCACGTGTTTACTTATTTTTGAATCCACTTAAATCATTTGTTACCTAAAGATGATGAGATGATGTGTGCTGGTTCATTGCAGCGAAATGTCTTCCGTTTCCAGCAAATTTGTCGTGGTTTGCTGAGTCTTCGGGTGGAACACCGAGGCTGTCGGTGTTGGTCAAGAGAGATTGGCACCGGTCCAGACTACGATGTGATCGTGGTCGGTGGAGGTCATGCAGGTGTTGAGGCTGCAACTGCTGCCGCGCGAATGTCATGCAACACCCTCCTGGTGACTCACAAGTATGAAACGATCGGTGAGATGAGCTGCAATCCCGCATTCGGAGGCATCGGTAAAGGTCAACTGATTCGCGAGATCGACGCTTTGGACGGAGTTTGTGGTCGCATCTGTGACCAGTCGGGAATTCAATACAAAGTTCTCAATCGAAGCAAGGGTCCTGCTGTTTGGGGTCTTCGAGCACAGATTGATCGCTCGTTGTACAAACGGCACATGCAAGAAGAAATTCGGCGGACCCCTAATCTTAGGGTTCATTGTGCGTCGATAGATGATTTGATTCTAGAAGAGATTTTCTCTCGAAATGGAGATAGAAGATTTGTATGTAAAGGTATAGTAACTGGAAATGGTGAACCGTTAACTAGTTCTTCGGTGGTAATTTGCACCGGAACTTTTCTTCGTGGAGAGATCAACATTGGCCTCAATCATTATCCAGCGGGTCGTCTCGGTGACCAACCAGCTATCGGTCTAGCAGAGACCTTTGAAAAACGAATAGGTTTTCGTATGGGCCGTCTCAAAACTGGTACTCCTCCTCGCATTGATGGAAACACGATTGACTACTCCAACTTGCAAACCACCATCGGTGATAACCCACCACTGCCATTTTCATTTTTGAACGAATCTGTTTGGCTAAAGCCTGAAGATCAGTGTCACACATGGCTCACCTTTACGAATGAACGTGTTGCAGAAATTGTTCAGAAGAATGTTCACCTCTCGAGGCATGTACGCGAAGAAGTGCGAGGTCCTCGCTACTGTCCTTCGATTGAATCTAAGGTACTCAAATTTTCTCAACGTGAACACCAGATTTGGCTCGAACCAGAAGGATTTGATACTGACGTGATTTATCCTAATGGAATATCTTGTACTTTGCCGGAAGAGTTGCAACTGGAATTAATTCATTCGATTGCTGGGTTAGAGAAGAGTCGAATGTTACGACCTGGCTATGGAGTAGAGTACGACTTTGTCGATCCGCGACAAGTGAGGCCATCGCTTGAGACCAAACCAGTGCGAAGTCTTTTTCTAGCTGGTCAAATTAACGGTACTACCGGTTACGAGGAAGCGGCAGCGCAGGGCATTATTGCTGGCATCAACGCAGCACTGAAAGCCACACGCACCAGACATCCCGAAAGAAGTGACCTACCCGAAGAGTTCACCGTAAGTCGCACCGAGTGTTACATTGGTGTTCTCATCGATGATCTCACATCGCTTGGTACTAACGAGCCTTATCGCATGTTTACCAGCCGTGCCGAGTTTCGATTGTTACTTCGGCCCGACAACGCTGACATTCGGCTTACCGAGCGAGGTTATCAAGTAGGGTGTGTTTCGCAAACTCGTTACAATAACTACCTTACTACTCGTGCCATTTTGGACGAAGCTAAAGCTTTCCTTGAGTCACAGAAATACTCGATGGTCAAATGGTCTAAGATACTTGGCTTGCGAGATGATAGTACTAGTAGTAATAAGTTGAAAACTGGTCTGGAAATGTTATCCATTCGCAACCTTTGTAATTTTGAATTAGTCTATCGAACCTTCCCAAAACAATTGGCTAGGATAGAGAGCAAACCTCTCCTAGTAGATCGGCTTATAGCCGAAGCATTTTACCAACGCGAAATAGTGGAACAGGAAGCATTGATCGAAGAAGTACGACGTGAAGAGTTGCTTCGCATCAATGACAACATAGACTATCACCATCCAAGTCTCAATCTCTCGAATGAAGTAAAGGAACTGTTATCGGAACACCGACCATCTACAATAGGAGCGGCAACTCGCATTCCAGGGGTCACTCCCGCTGCAATCGTCATGCTTCTCTACTATATGCGCCGACAGCAGTCGTCTGCATTATACTCAGTTGATGATTTAACTTGATTAGTTAGGTTTGTTTTATTATAAATAATTGTGATATAAATAAAAACTTTGAATCCGGTACATTCACCAGGAGGGTAGGTTTATTCACGTCACGTTTTACTATTCCTTTTAGAATCACTGCAGTACGTTTGAGTATCAAAACTATTTTTGAATTGACAAAGAAGCAGTTTGTTGTAATTGTGTACGTTGTAGGTGGAATTCGCATGATACTACTCAGATGTCCTTATTTTTCTACCCAGTTCAAATCGGTTTTGGGTGGTTTTGAGGAAACAACTTTGATCGATAACATAGACAGTGCTTCTAGGTTACGTTTGCTCCGAGAACTCGTGCCACGCTTGGCTAGCACGTATACACACCACAATATGTCACCATTCATCCCTAACTTTATCATGTTGACATTGTTTTGAGTATCTATCATTACCAGAGATATATCCAATTCTTCCTTTACGGTTTTCATGTGAATTATCTTTAGATGACCTAATTTTCTTTGCACTTTCGAATTCGAACAAGTAAGTTGCTGACATGGTTAATTTTAGTTGAAGTAAACTTGATACCACGTGGCATCATCAAATTCAAAATTGAAATTGAAAATTTGGTTTGATAGTCGCTAAAGCTACGGTCAGTGAGTTCTTCAGTAGAATGCCACTGTTTGTGTCAGATTTGATACCAAGCAGTAAGAATAAGAACAACTACAAAGAGGTCAAAGTCAACCTAAATCAAAGTTTACTGCGATTATATAATGTGAACCTTCAACAGTCATTGGTATCTGATAAGACAAAAGTGTATACCAGCATTGACAAACAAGCATGTTATTTATTATATATAGTTATTTTTATTTATATCTATAGATATATACAGTATATATATAGTATAAAAGCAATGATTTTTGGTATATCAAATAATAAAAAGGGTGTGATATATTATGTCGTGTAAAATGTATATAAAAGCACGTTAACAAGCAGATCACACAATGGTTTTGGTCTCGAAATGATAGATCGAAGAATATCTGAAAAATGGTTGATATGTTGTGATGAAGGCGATTTAAAGTCAAGATAGACTGACTACCGCTTCTCTTGGCGCGATTAGATTGCCCATCTTGCGGAACCGAAAGATTATATCAATCGACATATGAATGAAAAGTGATAATTCGCAATTAAGATGAATATAAAGCTGCCGCGATCAATAACAAGGTCCAAAATGTGAACCTGGATTTAGTTGATAGACTGACCAGTCGCACCACTTCTCCGTTTGCCTTTCGTCTCGGGTACCATAAAGATGATGAAAACCAAGAGAAGTGCATCGAAGACGACAAAGATGATGAACACGTACTGGTTGATCGCCATGACCAACATTGGAAATGTGATTGCTGCAATCACATAGACAATCAAATCAGAAAATTGCCGTTGGCTAAGAGAGTGAAACAACTTACCGACAATACAATTGCAGAACCAGTTGGTGAAGCAGCCACACGAGAGGCCTACTGCCATTGAGCCAGAGTCAAACAACTCACCCCCGATCATGAAAGGAATTGGACCTTGTCCGATGGCAAACATGCCAACGTAGATGAGAATGGTCAAAATGGTAGCATAGTTGAGCCAGGACATGTAATCCTGTACGGTTAACCATATGTTAGATAGAAGGATCACTTTAGATGAGGTTTACCTTGAAAGTCATGGTGATGGTGAGCACAATGAGCGCGATTGTGGTGCCAATGGTGCTCACTAGAATCAGCTTTCGTAAAGAAAAGCTGCGAATGAGTTGCATGGAAAGAAGAGCACAGATAACATTGAGCGCTGCACATCCAATGCTTCCATACTGACTGGCGAGATCACTTAGTCCCACACCGCGGAAAGTAGCAGTGGAGTAGTAGAAGACTGCGTTGATGCCGCACAATTGCTGACCGGCGTGCAAGGTGCACACTATTATCAGATTGCGCCGGAAATCGGGATGACCGAGGAGAGTGAAGAAAGACATGTTATTGCATTCTTTGTTCTTTTGCTCATGCTTCAGTTCACTTATGTCATCGGTCAACTCTGATATTGGTTTACGACGAATCTGTTCGAGAACCTCTATTGCTTCTTTCTCTTGTTTTCGGATAACAAACAAGTAAACCGGTGACTCGGGAATGAAGTAAAGAGACAGCAAACCAAGTGTGATAAAAACAGCATTGACGAAGAAAAGAAGCGGCCAACGTTGCTCGGAGCCAAGAATGAACTCGAGACCAAGAGATTGAGCAATCAAAATGCCACCATTAAGGCCCATCACGTGGATGACACCTAAACATGATGCGAGACTTGGCGGTGCCACCTCCATCAAGTACATCGGTACAATACTGGATGCGATTCCTACCAGGCGATGTTAGTAAACCCCAGTCTTTAGTTTAAATCAATTTTACCTGTGTGAAATCCAGCGACAAGTCTGCCAGCCATAAAGACAGGAACACTACCAAGATACTTCGAACCCCAGGTAAGACACATGCCAACCAGACCGATGGTGGAGTTGAGCAAGATCACTCCGCGTCTGTACCATCGAGAATAGGTAAATCAACCGTGTTTCCGCTATAACTCATAGCTCACCTTCCGATGCAATTGGCTAGGGCCCCGGTGAATACCGAGGTCACCATAGCGCCTACGATTAGAAGAGACACTGCAATCGACCATAGTAACTCAACCTGCTTCTGGGTTAACGGTTCCGAGCGATTTTTGTTAAGGCTCACATTGAAAAAGTGTTTGTATATCTATTACACCGGAAAAGGTTGTGCTCAGTGCTTGATTCATAGAGTTATCTGAAGAATCTTACCTCTTCGGGTGTATTCACAACGCCAATGTTGTAGCCGGAAGGAAGTGAGTTGGTGAAAAAGGCTACTAAAGCAGCGAGCGCCACTTTTGGTGTTAAGTTTCCATGAGATTTCTCTTCCGTTAATGGCTCCTTACTCTGGTGGTGGGAGTCCTGGCGCCGAAAACACTTGGTTAGAGCCATGGTGACGGGATTGCAAGCGCAACGCGTGACTACACTAACGCATTGCGCAATATCAAGTATAAATGTGCAGTGTCAGTAAAGCGAGGTAGGTTGGTTCAAAGAGAAGAGAGATGCGGGTCAGCAATACACTGGTGATCGTAGAGATCACCTGAGAAGACCTCATTGCTCACGCGCGTCAACCAGATCTACTACTACAGCTGACCCCACCTGTCGTTGACTTGACAGCGGTGCCATATGAAAACAGAGTAGTAGTAGACCGGTAGTGCCATCTCACTCTGCACTTACCATACTGTCACCCGTGCAAGTTGATGGCTCAACTTGAATCAGCCAGCTTAATGAGAGTTCATTCGAACTCAAACTCACGTTCATTTTGTTAAATAATATATCTTTGATCAAGTCGGTCTATAATTGTTGTATTATATTTTACTTTACAAGTTTTGTAATTCAATTATATATTTAGGTTTAGACCCAAGATTTTAGTATAATAATTGAAGCAGCAGAATAGTTGGTTAACTTACGCCATAAGAAAATGGTAGTTTTTGATCGGCATGCAAGGGTGGTAGAGTCTCGATCATCACATTGTGGTTGTAATCGAGGCGATTTTCTACTTTTTTAATAGTGCCACAAGTCAAATTCTCTTCCATTTTGCTGAACTGGTCCTGCAGGTACAAAATGGTCACCGGTACGGGATGTATAAGTGCGTCCACTTGATGCTAACTCGAACTGTGGGACGCCTTGAAGTGTCGTGGCAAGGATTGTTCAATTGATAAATGTTCAACAGCTAAATTGATGCAAAACAAGTCTTAACAGGATTCTTCTAAAGTTGCAGCAATTCAATACTAAGGAAGTCGTGTAGTGGTATCACTTGTTTGAGTGAGTAGTGTGGGTAGCTTGGTTAGGCTGATGGCGGTAATGAGACTAGGTACCGAGTGGGCAAAAGTATGGTATGAACCCATTAGATGGTTGATGCGCGCCATTTTATACAGAAACGCCGGTGAAGAGAACCAATGGATTGTAGATGATATGTTGTGTCAACACTTGCGAATGGAAAGTGGACGTGTGCAGTGCGGTAAGAGCGTCACTGTGCTCTGTGGTGACTACGAAAAAGCGCGCGGCTGCAATGCACACAGAAGTAGACTCGTGGTGTGCTGCTCCGATGATAGCTATCACCGTTTTGGCATCCAATTGCAATCCTCATCTCTTGGGACAGACGGTAAGGCTCGAGCAAGTGAGAACGGGGACGAGTGTGCCATGATATGTCTGCAGACCATGTGAACGAGAAGGATGGTGCCAATTCTCGCCCTGCCCCCACCAACCAATGTGCTTGGACTTGGTCTCGATGCCAGTCGTCAACACAAAATAAGGCAAGAGTTTAAGGTTCACTCGCCACTGGAGAAATGAGTAGTGAAGTGCGAAGCTTATCGAACACCACGAGACAGGGTGACACTTTGCAATCAACACTAGCATGGTCCAAGCGCGCAACAGGTTGCAAGCAATTGCTCACTCACCGGCTTCGACCGGCTCCCATCCCTGTCAACCTTGATCTGCTCGAGTCACTTCAATAATTATTTTTGTCCCGTAATCAAAGTTTACGTTTTTTTGTTAGATCGCGCGATAGATTTGTGGACAATCAACGGACATACAGGTACATCAAAGGATCTTTTTCTACTTTTAGACTCTTCATTTTTAACAAGAATTTAAGCCAACTGTAAATCATACGTGTCAATGATTTTAATTATTTAATAATTATAATGAAAAATAGCAGTAAAGAGCTATTGAAATTCACGCACAAATTGAGAATTGTTGAATGTGCTTGATAAGACAACACATTAACAGTGATGTCCGCATCTTAGAAGTACCTCCCCTTGCCACTGTTATCGAAACATGTTGATTCGCTACCGCAGCACAGTTAGATTCAAACTTTGCTCTATTGTGATAAGAGGTCGAATCTAGTGGAGACTTTACCGTGCCAAGCGCGCGTGTTGTGTTTACATCTCTGCTCGCACATTGTTTGTTTGTTATTATCAATTTCGATTAGAAAACATACAGTATCAATTCTGTTTTCAACTCTCTCAATAAAT
This sequence comes from Rhinocypha anisoptera, assembly GCA_011762765.2. Classification (NCBI taxonomy): domain Eukaryota; kingdom Metazoa; phylum Arthropoda; class Insecta; order Odonata; family Chlorocyphidae; genus Rhinocypha; species Rhinocypha anisoptera. The sequence continues at coordinate 16,505 of WURS02423359.1, forward strand.
CTTTCATCGATTTTGTGAAAAAACACGATTGATATCAAAATTCAAAATGGTTTTAAATTACTGCGGCTATTTCAA
>WURS02423370.1:0-16579 GCA_011762765.2 Rhinocypha anisoptera
TGTGGAGGAGAATAGCGAGGTGCCACTGGCGTTGCTGTCCATTTTGGCTTGCATAAATTTGCCCATTGGGACCTTGGAGTAAAGTGAGTGAGAGAGAAAAGTGAGTGGGTTATAGAGAATGTGTGTGTGAGAGAGAGAGAGAGAATGTGAGGGAGAAAGAGGAAAGAGAGAGAGAGAATGTGAGGGAGAAAGAGGAAAGAGAGAGAGAGAGAATGTGAGGGAGAAAGAAAAAAGGAGAGAGAGAGAAAAGTGAGTGGGTGATAGAGAGAGAGAGAGAGAGAGAATGAGAGAGAGAGAGAGAGAGAATGAGAGAAAGTAAGAGAGAGAAAAGTGAGTGAGTAATAGAGAGAAAGAGAGAATGTGGTAGAGAGAGAGAGATTTCAAATAAATTCGAATCCATAGAAGCCAACCGGAAGTGTAGAATTTACTCATTTTACATTCACTTTACCTCAAGAGCATCGGAACGTTGGTTCCACACGAGCCAAATGAAGTAAGACCCAAGGCAGATGCCAACAATGTTGGGAATGTTCATCAAGATTTGAAAGTTGTAGCTGTTGAGAAAACGAAGAAGAACGACGGCAAGGAGTTGCACCACAAACAGGCCTATCTTGTACATCATCTGATCGTAGAGAAAGAAGTAGATCGAAGAGGAGGCACCCACCGAGAGAAACAGAGTGGCGTAGTTGCCAAACAGGGTTAGAGTGGGCGGATTTTTGTCTTTCTGTGGAGGGTGAGGGTGAGAGTGAAAAGAACAAATGTGGGTTATTTTAAAGATAAATATTTAAAAAATTGCATTGATTAAGAATTTGAATAAAATTGATTAAGAATTTGAATAAAATCGGATACTAGTTTGAATAGAATTGAATATAAATTCGTTTAGAATTGGATATGAATTTGAAAAGAATCAAATATATATATATAAAAGTAAAATATGAAAATAATCAAATTTGAATAAAATCGGATATAAATTCCAATTGAATCAGATATGAATTTAAATAAAACCGTATAAGAATTTGAATAGAATTGAATATAAATTCGAATAGATTTGGATATAAATTCGAATAGATTTGGATATAAATTCAAATAGAATTGGATATAAATTCGAATAGATTTGGATATAAATTCAAATAGAATTGGATATAAATTCGAATCGGATATGAATTCGAATATATTCGGATATGGATTTGAATAAAATTTTGGACTCGTTAACTCGAATTGAATCGTATTAGATATGAATTGAAATTGATGATTGTATATCAATCCAAATTGATTTAGATAAGAATTCGAGTTTAATATGAATGTTTTTAACAGTGTAGTACATTTTTTACTGTTAATTTGCAAATATTACTGTTTGTTTATACTGATAAATACTACTGATAGTATACCCTGTAATCTTCATAATCATCGGCATAGAGTAGAAAAGCCACGACAAGAATGACGAGTGCATCGAAGTAGAGGCAATATCGCACCAGATCGACATAGCGAATCTTGACCTTTCCACTTCGACTACGACTTCGGCGACCATGCGACAATCGAGACATCTGTCTTCAATCGAGAACCTTATATTATAATAAATAAATCATCAACTAAATATAAATTTTTTTGGGAGGGAAGCACCTCAAAACATATGCAAACAAATTGTTTGGTTTATTGTGTTTCTTTTCTTTGATTACTATATAGTTCTTAATTTAATTTGGATTCAAATATCATTTTAGTCCAATTATTTGATTTGTTTTTGAAGGGGAAAAATAAAGAGGGAACTAGTTTGTGAAATTGAGAGTTAGATAGAAAGTTTCTTAAAGAAAACTCTGGTTTTTCTATAAAAGTAAAATAACACAGAAGTTATGATAATGTTATTAAAATCAAGAGCAGAAAAATCACTTAAAATGGGCATTTTGTATTGAAATTTTTGTGTTGTGCATAGCATCCATTTCAATACCATTAAAATAATAAAGCATATATAATCGAAAATCAATAATTCTAGTTTTTGACCAAATAATAAGTTTGATCACTGATCAATGATTTAAATCAAAAGGAATTTAATGAAAGTTTTTAAATATTTATTAATAATACTTTGACTTTTATACAGTATATATATAATAATAATAAAAGTAGTTAATTGATTATATTAAATACATAAGAAGCAAAGGTAGAGAGAGAGTGAGAGAGAGAGAGAGAGAGAGAGAGAGAGAGAGAGAGATGAAAGAATAAAATGACCAGAATGTTGAAAAAGCATCAAAAAGGTTGAATATCAATCATCTTGAGTTGAGTTGGGTTGAGTTGTTAGCTTCGAAGAGAGATGAGCAGAGCAATCGAGGATGATAAGGTGATGAGAGTGAGAAGCAAGGTGGAGGAGAGAGTGAGAGTGGAGGCGTGGTTGTCATCGAGGTCATCAAGGTCATCCAAGTTCAACAATCGACCCGAGGTTTCACGGTCTTGGGTTCGTCGAGAGGTCGTGGGACATCGGGCGGCGCAGTCCCGCTCCGATTTGGGACAGATGTCACAGAACTAGAGAGAAAGGAGGGGTCAAGAAAGAGGTCAAGAGTTAGGTCAAAAAGGTCAACACTGGGTTAAATTTTTGATGTAAAACAGAATATGTTTAGAGATGGAAAAGAAGGATTCCAATAGAAAGAGAGATTCAAAAAAAGAATATAAGCAAAAAAGAGAGAAATTAAGGTGAGAGAGAGAGAGAGATTCTAATCGAAAGAGAGTTTATGAGCAAGAGAGAAGGAGAGAAAAAGATTAATAGAGAGAGAGAGAGAGAGAGAGAGAGAGAGGAAGAGATTCCAATAGAAAGAGTGATTCTGAGAGTGAGAGATGAAGTGAGAGAGATTCTAATCGAAAGAGTTTATGAGCAAGAGAGGAGAGAAAGAAAGATTTCAAAAGAAAGAATATAAGCAAAAAATAGAGATTGAGGAAAGGGATTCTTGATGAGAGAGAGAGAAAGATTCTTGAAGAGAAATAGAGAGAGAGATATTCTAATCGAAAGAGAAGTTAAGAGCAAGAGAGAAAGAGAGAAAAAAATTGAAGGAGAGAGAGAGAGAGATTCCATTCGAAAGAGGGATTCTGGGAGCAAGCAAAAGAGAGAGAAAGATATTCCGAGAAATTCCATTTTTTATCAGTTAAAAGATTTAAATTTAAAAATCAAGAAAAGGGAAAAAATAAAATTTTTTTATTTAGAGAAACAAGTAAAAAGAGAATGAGAGATAAAGATAAAGATAAAGAGAGTGAAAAATAAAAAAATAGTTTTAATCATAAAGTAGAGTATATAGAAAATAAGAGTCTTTAGTTTAAAAATAAAAGAATAGAAAAATAAAGGTTAGGTAGCGGTAGAGGTGGAGTTGTTGGCCAGTTGGCCTACCGTGACCAGTGTTGGCTCGTAGAAGATTCGAGATGTCTTCGATCGATCGTAGTAGTCGTAGATGGTCACCGGAACTGGTTGGTTGTTTGCCACACGGTGAGTCCGATGTGCTGGCACTGTCACGCATAGTTCATCTCGGGTCACCTAGGGGTTAGATTAGATTCGATTAGATTTTAATATAAATTCCAGATAAGTTGCATTGAAGAATGTTGTAACACATACCCGATCAAGGTAGACAAAGACGGTGCCATCGTTGTTGGCGGTATCCACTCGTTTGACCTCTTTGGCACGGGTCGCTGCGGGTAGAGCATCCACGTCTGCAGCGTAGCCCGAGGGAAGTTCCACTTCCATCACGGCCATGTTGGTTGAGTTGCCATCCTTGTAACTAGGGACAGATTTCAAGTAAGAAAATTCTTTTATAAATATATTTTTTACAAGAAGGCCGGCGCTAAAGCGGAAATGGAAAAGTTCGAATTCCGAATCAAATTGGATAAGAATTTGAAGAGTTATGCACATTACAACAACGAAAGTTGAATTCGAATCGGTTAAGCACCGTGAAAGTAGCGTAACTCTCACAGTACAAAAACGTGGGTGGCACAATACCAAAAATGACAGAACATAGAACATAGAAAACCACAGCCATATTATTCATTAATATATAGGAGAATTAACGAAAAGTATGGTCGTGAGTTTCTAAGTTCTATGTTCATATTTTGAAATTTTTCGTTTTCTGCCACACTTCTCGCGTATGCTCAGTAAGATTCAAACTCTCAACCAATTCGAATATAACTTTCGGTGCTATGATTCAAATTTTTACCCGATTCGAACCTAACATTTGTTGTTTTAATTCAAATACTTATCCGTAGAACTTAACAAATTTTCTATTTGATTGTTCTTGCAATTCTCAATTCTAATTAAACACCTGTCACTGGGGCTCTTTATACAATTAACTAAATGGTACTGCAATCAGCTCATTGTGGGAGTTACTGATGAACCAAGGTAGATTGATTTGGTTTATCTGAATATTTAGATTCATTCCATGTGAGAAACTAAATTACTAGATATACTTACTATGTACAGATGGACAGCTGGAGATAGTTCTCCGTCGAGGTCTTATCCTTTTGTGGACTCAAAAAGAAGGCAGGTTTCTCCGCCGAGACAGCCAAATTGTACTGGTAGGAAACCTGGACAATGGCGGTGCCAAAACCAGTGGATTCGAGTTCAATCCACTCGGTTTCTGGTTCAAGTTGCACCTGTTGCAGTACCAGTGCGTTGTCGGTGTTGAAGTAGAGTGACTGTGGCGGGGAGCTACTCTGGTCACCACTCTTGGCATTGCCGTGACGAATGGCTACGTTGAGTTGCACCGTTGAGGTAGAGATTCGCTCACCCACAGCTCCCAGGGCTTGCAAACCTATCACAGTGTCTTGGGTTGAGCTGAATCCTCCATTCGAGTTTTGCTTCGAGATCAACCAACGTAGAGCAGGAATGGATTGATCGATTTCGGACCTTTTGAAAAACAGAGAGAGAGAGAGAGAAATTATTTTTAAAATTAAAAATATATGTTATTCTAGTAAGTTGGACTGGAAGTTTATTTAATTAACCGTCAAACAGTACCGAAATATTTGCAACTTATTTTTGAAATGATTCAAGTTAACCTTTTCAATCCCAAAGATTATCAGTAAAAGATAAGCCTTATATCGATAATTGAATGAGCGGGACACATACGTCCCGATAACGCCTCCGGGAGCGAAAAGGTTAAAATAGTATCGACACTGTTAAAAATACTGTCTGGTTATAACCTACAATTTCAGCTTTTAAGATGAAAATTTTAAAAAAAAAGTTGACTTATAACCCTAAAATTTTGAAAAAGTCAGCTTATAATGTGTTGATTTTCCAAAATTTGCGCTTGTAAACTTAAATTTTGAAATTGAAAGTCTATTACAAAGACTTGTCGAGTTATAACCAGAAACGTGCTTAATATTGGGTTATAACCGGACAGTATTTTTAACAGTTTAGCATTATTTGGGTTACAAGAACAAATTGTTTTAACACAGTAAAAGATAAACAATAATCCAAACAAACCCAATCCCCCTCAATTACCTCAAGGTCAAGGTCAGCAAAGCGTACGATGTAGCCTCCACATCCAACGCATTCGGATAGTGTAAGTAAGCAGATGAAACAATTCGAATCTTTTCACTGGTTCCATTTGATTTGTCTTCATGAGCATCTTCGGTTGGTTTGCCGGGCCAAAACATGAGTCCATCCGGGTCGGTCTTGACCAAGGTCATCAACTTCCGGTGAGCATAGTCTTTGTGTTGTGAGTCTGCCAGGTGAAGTGCATAGGCACCGATCGCCACCTCGTACGGATTGGCACTGGCTGCCACCCGTTGGTAGATATAGTCAATTGCTTTCGCTATTTGTGCCTCATTTTGAGATCTAATTGGGTCGTTTTTGGATTCTTGTAGAATGGCTATCAGAACGTAGGCGGTTAGAGCTCCGCCGTTGCCTTCCGTATCGTCACCGGTTGTGTTGAGCTTAAGAGCCGCGCCACCTTGTTGAGAGCAAGTTTATAATTGAGTTAATTTTTAAATCCAAAATCCAGATAAACAGATAAACTAAACTAGCTTTTCCTAGTCAACTATGTAACAAATAAACACAGGCAATTTGCAAAATTCCTTGATAAAACGTAATTTTATTTATTTTTTCCTGTTTTGTCTAGATATTTTGCAAAATTACTTGGCAAAACAAATTTTGCCGAAATTCAACCGGCAAATCGTTTTTTATATAAATTTTAATAGATTAACATAGACACTTTTTTAACAGGTTGAGTTAATTTTTTCGTTATATTCTAAATTAGGATTCCTAACTACTCTCTGAGAATCCTAACATATCTGTCTCAAGTATCCTAATTTCCCAAGTAAAAAAGTTTTATAAATTCATATAAATGAGTTTTTCCGGTTTGGATTTCGGCAAAACGTGTTTTGCCTAGTCATTTCGCAATTTGTCTAGGCAATACGTGAGAAAATACGTTTTGCTTAGGTATTTCGCGAATTGCCAGATTTTCCGGTAACATATGCATCGATAGTTGATGCACTCATATAAACTAGTAATTCAAGTTAATTTTGCAAATTAACCCTTAACCTACCTTGAAGAGCTTTGTTGTGCACCTCGCCATACTCGGCAAAGCTTCCATCCTTGCGTTGTCGAGTGAGCAACCACTGGACAGCCTTGCTAATCACCGCCGGGTCCACATCCAGATAGGGTCGAGCTTGAATGAAGGACTTGAGGACAAAAGCGGTGAGCCACGTGGAACCACTCTTGTCGCTGGAGCCAAAAGCGGAGAAGCTGCCATCGTCGCGACGATAGGTTAACTCTCGTTGGTAACCGGTCTCGATGTGACCCACCGCTTTGGATTTGATTGCGGGAGTCATGCGTTTCACTCGGTTTAGGTAGTTTAGCACCACTATGTTTGGCACCAGGTTTCTGAAGGGATTAGAATTTTCCTTGTTAGAACGCACACTACAATACTTTAGCTATAAATCAAATACAAAATCATTTGGATTGCATTTAATTTTAGTGGAATTCTATTGAATTTACTTTTTGTTATAATTAATTATTTCTTATTCTTATCAGATTAATAATTTCATTTTAAATTTTAAAGTGATAATTAGATAACATTTTCAGACAAAATCTAAATCCCAGAAACTTTTTGATGGCCAATATCTCATCTATACACACCATTCTATCGTATTTTTACAAAAACTGATCTAGGGCAGAAAAAAGTCTTAAATGGAATACTGTGTTAAAATTGGGATTGAAAAACAAAATTTTAGACAAATAGAGAGAAAGAGAAAGAGAAAGAGAAAGAGAAAGAGAAAGAAACTTACATCATATTCTGCTCACCACACCCATAAGGCATTCTCAGCAGATCATCCAGATGATTGACCGTAGGTCCAAGAATATCGCTAATACCAGAAACCGCGACCCGAATCGAGCCAGGCACCGCATTGGGAGGGATATCAACCGAGAAATTTCTCTTAACCCGTGAAGTACTCTGGTCCGCTCGGACAAACAGTGCCTTGTTGAAGTACTGTGGTTGTCCCTCGGGTTTGACCAGTAACTTGCGCATCACCGCATCACCCGCATTGTCGGTTCGAGCCACCACTCGAATGTCAATGTGACCCAGTCGTTTTGGTGTGATCAAAAAGGTCACCGACACTCCGTCGTAGGGAGGAATGGTCACTGTCTTTCGTTTCTCCTTCACATCACTTTCACCGGCAAACTCGATCTCATTCGCTGCGTTGGTAAACTCGAAATCACCATTCGGATTGTGCATGGTCACCTCTGCTTGCATCGGCTTGCTTTGGTAGTTGAACACTATCGCTTGCAGAGCCACTGATTCACCTCGGATCAACGAGTAGGGCAAGGAGAGTTTGATGAAGAAGGGACGGAATACGTTTACCTACAAATTGAAACATTCACAAATGACGTTACTATTATTATTTATTGGAGTTTAAAAATTCTAAAAAAGAAAGTATGAAAGATAGATAGAGAGTGAAAGAGAATAAATGAGAAAAGAAAATAGATGAATAGATAGATAGAGAAAGAGAGAGTGAAAGAGAGAGAGAGAATGAGAGAGAAAGAGAGAGAGAGAGCGAGTGAAAGAGAGAGAGAACGAGAGAGGAAGAGAGAGGGATAGAGAGAGATAGATAGATAGAGAAAGAGAGAGAGAGAGAAGAGAGAGAGAGAATAAAATAAGATAAATAAAATACATCCATCAATCCTACCCACACACATACACACCTTAACACTGTCAGGTGCCACACCCAATCCAGTGATTGAATCCACTGCAAAAGCGGATATATACCACGATGTGATTGTATCCGGAATTGAATCTATATATATGTGTTGACCATAAACCGAAAGTTAAAGGTTAATTCATTTTTAAAAACCGCCTTCCTTAAAGTACGTACCAGAATACTTGGCAACACCATCCAGACTGCCAATGAAAAAAAACAAATTAGGGTTAATTTAGAATTAGATTAAGATTGTTAAATAATAAATTAAGTTTTAGGTTAGAAAGAAGTTTTAAAGTGTTTTGGTTAGTTAAAAGACACAGCACAAGAGACACAGGGGAGTTGATCATAGATGAGATGTTTTTTGGTTTTACCCGGTGGTGAGATTGGCCCAAATCCAGGTTTCCGGAAACTGTTGTCGTAGGACAATTCTAGAATCGGATTTGAAGCCAACTTTGACCGCCGGAGGTTGAAGACCCTCTTCCAGAATTGTATCATCGAGACGAATGTTCTTAAGCCTTTGTGGAGCTTTTTGGGAGATAAAAAATAATAAAATCAAGGATCATTCATAAAAAACGTAAATTAAACTTACCAGGCCGTCGTTTAGGTATGATCACTCCGCCACCATCGGCACTGAGAAAGATTCGTTTTCCAAGGCCTTTTGTTTTTTTGAGTGGTTATTAGGAATATACACACATAAGACAAAACACGCACATGGGCAGATGAAGAAAAAGGGGAGAGGGAACAAAACAAAAAAGTTACAATTTGAACGGGAGAACAAAACAACACAATCACTACGATTTTAAATAATAAATAAATAAAGCAAGTAGGAAAAAAGCGGAAACGGAAATGACAAGCAAGTGATTAATTAGTAGAAGAAAACAATTACCCAGCAGTCACATTGGTCCAAATCCAGGTTTCCGGAAACTTTTTGCGCAGTTTTATAGTTTTGGGCTTACGCGCAGGCGGACTGCTGGCTTCTTTGCCAGCGCCATAGGCACCACTGCGTAAGGTAGTAAGAACTTCAGGCATTGCGCTAGTTGGTGGCCCAGGTAATCCCCCAAAACCAGCTGAGTCCATGGAGGCCGACAGTGGAATGGCATAGTAGACTGCTTTTTGTGATCGCGTGTTTTGTAGGAAAACCACCACCAAGATGATGATAGATAGATAGTTGGATAGAAAGAAAGAGATAGACATAGAATATAGAGAATAGATGGAAAAGATTTAAAGGCAGAGATTAGAAAGATAGATATAAAGGCAAAGTTTCCGTCTAAAAATGTGACAGTATATCTACAGTCAACAGGCCTAACAGTCACATTTCTTATCGGATTTTTTAAAATATGCAAGATTAATTAGAAAATGTGCTAAATTAATCCTATTTACTGATCTCAACAATATGTAGTTTGCCCTAATAATCACGCAAAGTCATTGTGCGTTGTTGTCGAGACAAAGTAGAAGGCAGCAATATTTCTACTCGATAGGCAGGACAATCTCCTGTTATGTTTAGTACAGTGACTGTTTAATAAGTAAGAGTTAAATTGCGTGTGTATGAGAATTTACTGTAGATAGTGCTACACTTTCAGAATCATATCTGATAACTTAAACAAAATATTCCCCTACCCCAAAAACTTACGGTTATGAATTTGTCGATGAACCAGTCCATTGGTGAGAATAACCAGTCCAGAATCATCAAAAATCTCTCCGGCCGTGGTGGAACCAGACCAGATGGGCCATCTCCAAGCGCCCCACCCACCGCCCCAGCCCCAGCCATGTTTCTCCTGTCGTTTTCCTCCGTCATAGCTGTCCAATTCATCGAGCACATCTTGCTGGGTCAGGTCGAAACCCGATTTGAGCAATAAGACACTTTGATCCACTCCAAGTAGACCCACATAGGCGGAGGGCTTGGTTCGGACTTCGAGGTCAACCTGAGAACCAGGTTTGGTCTCATTCACATTACTGCTAATGGCTACTGGAGTCTTGAAGGCACCTTCAACGTTAAAACTAAGAGCATCTGCCACCACTTCCTGATTTTCCGGTCGAACATAGTAGACCACCAGGCGAGCTTTGGGGGTCATTCGGTGAGTCACCGGTATCGACAACTTCACACTCTTGGTCTCGGGTCCCGAGGCACGGATGTTTCGCGCGAGAACAATATCTCCCTTAGCCATCACCTGGTAGACCAGGTCCCCGAGAGGTTCGGTCCCGTTGACCTCGAAGCTCAACTCATCACCCACCTTTGCTTGACTAGAAATATCTTCCGAACCATCGGAACGCTTTGCAATCACTTGAAGAAAGTTATTCGACGGTGATTGGGCACAATCGATGCTCTCCAAATAGTAGGTCTGTCCGCGGTACTCAGCCCGTAGGCCAATCACAAACACTTGGTTATCTTTGGTTGAGCTGGGTGGGTAGAGGTCAATGCGAACCAAACCCTTGTCGGGCACAGTGGAGATAGTCTTGTTCCAGTACTCGTCGTTGTAGCTGTAGCCGTACTTTAGGCTCACCGGTGGGCCATTATCATCCACTGGTTTGTCGTCTTGATAAGCCACACGCAGAAATGCGGTGTAACGAAGACCGGGTTTGAACGTTTTGGATGTTTTAATTAGGTCCACCTTAGAATTAATTAGAATAATAATTACTAATTAGTCACACAGAAAAATCGAATCCTCTATATTGGATTTTATATTCATCTTAAATTTTTCTCAAGCATAATACGTTGTAAAATGTAGTACGATTTTTTGTAACTTAAAAAATGTACTATAATTTAGCAAAATCTAATTTGAATCTAAAATTCAGTATAACGGATTCAATTTTTCTAAGTGGTCGATGAATAACGGTTGAAGGAAAAATGCTCATTTTTCTCAGAAACTTGTCAGAATACTACACTAATACTACACTCACAGACCGGCGTCCAAATATTTAAAAAAATATTTTTAAATAAGTTTACAAAATGTTTTTAATGTACAGTCACTCTCAAAAGTAAATCCCATAGTCACTTTTTATAATAAAATAAGCTATCAATTGAATGTAGATAATTGAATTATATTGATTGATGCATCATTTAAAAGCTCTTTTCTTGGGCTTTCCAAAGATATACAGCACATGGGACATCCTTTAGCAAATTAGAAGTTAGAATCCAAAATGTCTGAAAAGTGAGCACGCAAAAGTAAATCCCATACATGTTAAATCCCCATAGGAAATGGGAGGTTATCTTGGAAATTTGTAGATATTTCAAAATCTACAAAGTTTTCACTAAAAGCAAAAATCATGCCTATAGTTGAAGAGTTAGTAGATCTTTTCTTACTAATTTTAGATTTTTATTATCACGGAAACTGGAATTAGATACCTAGGAACTTTTGGTAAAGTTTTACATTTCATGTGACCATAAGCTGACCATAGCAGGCGAACTAGAAATATTTAAGCAAAAGTTCCTAGGTACCAAATTCCAGTTTCCGTGATAATAAAAATCTGAAATTGGTAAGAAAATGTCGAATAACTCTTCATCTATAAGCATGATTTTTGCTTTTAGTGAAAACTTTGTGGATTTTGAAATATCTTCAAATTTCCAGGATAACCTCCCATTTCCTATGGGGATTTAACATGTATGAGATTTACTTTTCATACATTTTGGATTCTAACTTCCAATTTGCTAAAGGTTGTCTCATGTGTTGTATATTTTTGAAAAGCCTAAGAAAAGAGCTTTTAAATGATGCATCACTCAATATAATTCAATTATCTGCATTCAATTGATAGCTTATTTTATTATAAAAAGTCACTATGGGATTTACTTTTGCGAGTGACTGATAGAGTAGAAAAAAATAAAAACGAATGCATTGTCAAAGACGCAAAGTTACGTTTTCTGTCATTTTTTCCGTAAATAAACTATTTAATTATTAAATTAATATGAGAAATTTTTTAAAATTAAAAAAATTATTGAAAACAATTTTTAGATAATTTTATCTTAACAAATTTTTGACTGGATATTTTTAAAAAAAGATTTAGATGCAAAATTTAGTTTTTAAATTTGATTTTGAACAAAATTTGATTCATTATTAATGAAATATTTTAAAAAATAGAAATAAAAACAAATAATTAATATTTTTAATTAATTTATAAAAAAATATAATGTTTTTCATTGAAAGCAAATGAGATAGCAATACGTCTTCTATGAATAGCCCTTTTGACAAGTTTCCGTTCTATATGTTTGAGTAACCAAAAAAAACCACCTTACCAGTAATTGTTGGTCCTTGAGACCAAATTCATTCTTGAACTGTTCCAACGATGGATCACTCAAGAGTAAATTTTCCACTGCATTATCCGTAAGAGCCAAATTAAACAGTCGGTAGATGAGAACGGCGACAAACAGTGCTGCCACAATTAGAACGGTTTTTTGACATATCTGAAACACCCACCAACGACAACTTTTTCTAGGTTCCGTCATGGTGTCTTCTTCTCCTTTTTTTTAAAATCTTCTTTATTAGAAAATAATCTCTCCGTAGTCACGCAACACTTAAACTGAACTGATCACCAGACGGAAAGGAATGAATCAAATTGCTGCATCAAATGCAAGCACGCAATATGCACTTATCCACTTTTCAAGGTCAACATCTTCAAGACGTCATCTCATTGTATCGTGAAAAACCGGTAGCAACTGCTTCCAAATGTTGAATCAGAATTTTTAATCTCTTTTTTATTGCCATTTTATAGTAAAAAATTTTTGCTTTTTCTGTACTTTAGCTGTATTGCACCGTTTGTCACCATTTTGTCTGACGCATGCGCAGAGTGGAGAGTAGACAGTATTCCCTCATTGAATGTGTGTGTGCTTTGGAGAAATTGATTGGGTGAGGATAAGAATATGGGGGAAGTCAGAGAAAGAGAGAGAGAGAGAGAGTGAGAGAGAGAGTGAGAGAGAGTGAGGGAGAGTGAGGGAGAGGGAGTGAGGGAGAGTGAGGGAGAGAGAGTGAGAGAGAGTGAGAGAGAGTTAGAGAGAGAGTGAGTGAGAAAGAGAGAGAGAAAGAGAGAGAGAAAGAGAGTGAGAAAGAGAGTGAAAGAGAATATGAGGGAGAGAGGAAGGAGAAGAAAGAGGAGAGAGAGTGTGAGTAAATGAAAAAGAGTGAGAAAGAGTGAGAGAGAGAAAGTGAGAGAGGGAGAAAGAGTGAGAGAGAATGAGAGAAAGAGTGAGAGAAAGAGAGAGAGAAAGAGAGAGTGAGAGAGTTGGAGTGAAAGAAGTGAGAAAGTGAGAGAGAGAGAGGGAGAGACTGCAAGAGAGAGAAAGAGAGTCAGTGAAAGAGAGAGAGAGAGAAATGCTAAGTGCATCGAGGTAAGCTAGACGAGATTTGTTTACATCGTTATCTCGTAATTGAATATGTATAATAATCTCTCGTTATCCCTCTCTCTCTCTCTCTCTCTTTTCTTTCTCTCTCTTTCTCTCTCTCTCTCTCTCTCTCTCTCTCTCTCTCTCTTAGAGTACATATATCCATATAAGAAGGAATAATTGAGAGATAATTACAATTATGAAAAGCCAGTTATTATCAAGGCCAGAGGCACGCCTGCAAAGAGAAAATGGTGAGAGAGAGAGAGAGAGAGAGAGAGAGAGAGAGAGAGAGAGAGAGAAAGAGAGTAAAAGAGTGAGAGGGAGGGAGAAATAAAATTGTAAATATTTTTTTAAATCTTCAATCATTATTTTAGATTTATATTTTTTAATTAATTTAATCACATTGACTGCGTCCGACTCGTTAAATTCGTTGACTTTGTTTGAAAAAAAAAGTTTAATCTATTTGCTCAATTTACGCATAATTTAAATTTAAATTTTAAAAAAAAAATAAAACCAGTTCTAACTTTTAATCTTTATATATACACAAAGTTGAAATTTTTAAAAAAATTCAAAATATGCATCAAGCTTTAATCTAAAATCCAATCTAAAGTTATTTGAGTAGTTCAACCGGGCAGTTCAAAGTCTTTAGATTGCCCTTGTTTATGACTTTGGCGACTTTGTACTCGAACACTTGTACCAGTAACAATTATCTGGCGTGGTTTATATTATCAACTTGATAACATGAGATGATACACAAGAGAGAGAGAGAGAGAGAGAGAGAGAGAGAGAGAGAGAGAGAGAGAGTGTGCGCGCAAGAGAAACTTGTGAGAACACTTGTTATTTAGAGTTTTATTATTTTTACTCATCATCTTTGTCAATCCAAATTTTTATTTTGTTTTATTGCATTGCATAACAAACATCAATTGACAACAATGTCAAATCAGGTTGATCCAAAAAAAAACAAAATTTTGTTTTTTAAACAATCTCAGAATTATCATTCTCAGTTAATTATTAAAACCAATTCATTTATTATTTGACGAGTGTATATAAGTCCAGTGTATATAGGTTCTTGAAATTCAGTCAAATATTACTTTTTGGTATATGTATCTAATTGTGATTTTTGTTGTCTTCAAAACCAGCCAATCAAATGCCGTGCCGCGGTGCTGTACAAGGAAGGCGAGCCACATGTGATCGAGGAGATCGTAATTCCAGCGCCCAGCTCAGATCAGATTCGCATCAAAATGGTCTCCGCGGGCATATGCGCCAGTGATGCTCACATGGTGTGGGGTGAGCAAGCGGTGTCAAGTAAACCCGGTCATAGTACTCCCACTGTGATGGGTCATGAAGGTGCCGGAGTAGTCGAATCAATTGGTCCTCAGGTTCAGGGAATTTGCGTAGGGGATCACGTGCTTACATCGTTCCTGGCCCAGTGTGGCCAGTGTGCGTCCTGTGTGAATCCTCACGTCAACCAGTGTCAACGTGACGACTATTTTGCCATGGGACAAGCATGTACCAAGAGTCTGGCTAGCACTGGACAGAAGTTGTGCAGTTTTCTAGGCGTTGGCGCCTATTCCGAGTATGTCTTGGTTCGCGAGTCGCAAGTGACCAAAGTAAGAAGTTAGGGTTATCAAAATTAAATTCTATTTTCTGTTATATTAATAGCAAATACAAAATTTAAGTGGTTTTCTATGCCTTATTCTATATTTAGACAATTTCATGTGCTGTCACTTGGTCATTTTGTACTGTAACAGTTATGCTACTTCCACTGTGCTTAACCGATTCGAATACAACTATCGTTGTTGTGATTCGAATCCTTAACCAATTCAAAGCTAACTTTCACTGTTGTGATTTGAATCGATAACAAATTCAAATTTAACTTTCTGTGTTATGATTCGAATCTTATTCCGATTCAATTCAAATGTTGTGCATAACTCTTTCGAATTATGATAACTAGAGTTTTAACCTAGACAACTATGCCGCCGTTTATTTACATTATTATTATAACTTTATGATCACTACACTAGGTTCCTTTTGAAGCAAACTTGGAACACTCCTGTGTGATTAGTTGCGCCGTTGCTACGGGATTTTACTCGGCGACTAACATGGCCAAAGTGTCTCAGGGGTCAACCTGTGCTATCTGGGGCATTGGTGCCATCGGTCTTAATGCCATTCAAGGTAAGGACCCAAATTTTTGAAATTTTGTACCCGTTACCCGTACCCGAAGGGAAAAATTTTTTACTCGAAATATTACCTGTTATACTCTTGAATTTCAAGGAGCCAAGTTCAACGGAGCAAAGCACATCCTGGCGATTGATCTCAATCCGGACAAACGCGCCACTGCTTTACACTTTGGCGCCACCGAATTCATCAATCCGCGTGACCTGACACAACCGATTGAGCAATACCTACGGGAGAAGTACAGTCCGGGCGTTGACTTTGCCTTTGATTGCTTTGGAAGCTCGGTTGTATTGGAACAAGCTTGGAAGTCACTCTCCACCTGGGGAACTTTGGCCATGGTTGGCATTCCAAAACCCGGCACCGAGATTCGGTTTGTTTCGCAAGACATGCTCATTGGACGCAAAATTGTTGGCGGGCTGATGGGACAAAAGAAACCAAAAGAAGCGTTAGCCGAACTGACACGACTTTATGTCGAGGGAAAATATGATATCGATTCGTTGGTTACCAACAAATTTCGTTTGGAGCAAGTTGACGAAGCTTTTGCTACACTTCGCGATGGAAAATGTATCCGATCGCTGATTGTCTTCTAATCTTCCTGTTCAGCAGGAATACGTGTGGGAAAAAGAGAATAAAATAATTTGTGCGCATGCGTTAGTTCTTAGGATTGTACACTGTATTTTGATTGCTGGTTTAAACATTTGTTTCTAACATATATGTTCTATTAAAAGATGAGTCTGTTACTTAAGATTACTTACCAAAAGTACCATGAATTTGCACTTTTTTTAAGATTCATGTAATTAGAGCTTTTATGATGAAAACCTACATTGTGTACTTGTAGTTTGATCTCTCTCTCTCTCTCTCTCTCTCTCTCTCTCTCTTTCTCTCTCTCTCTTTCTCTCTCTCTCTCTCTCTCTCTTTCTCTCTCTCTCT
>WURS02423390.1:0-16579 GCA_011762765.2 Rhinocypha anisoptera
AAAGGAAGCAGCCAGCCCGTGGGAGCCCTTCATCTTCATCTCCTGTGAGTGCTTCCTCAGTTGGGGATATGAGTGTGGGCAAAGGTCCCGTCACTAGGCATCAGCGGTCCTCCCCTCAACGGTCCATCCGTAAGATTTCTGCGACAGAGAATCAAAGGCAGCCAAGATCCAGGCAGAATTCTGCTAGTCGTAACAGTGCCACAACAAACTCCTCAAGTGACAATTGAAGGGAGACACTACTATTTACCACCTCAGTGTAACTCGAGGCGAAATGGTATGGAAAATTCAAAAGCAGTGCTGGCATTGAAAAATGGCGTAATTCCAATAGCATTGTTTGATTTCATTGTAATTATCATCACATAATCCTCGATTCCAAGAATGTTGTTAATTTTTGAGAGTTGGAGGCCTTATTCATATTGCTATTACACAGCAGTTCATAAAGTTGGTGCTGAATTGAATTGTCAGAATATTGTTTGTCAATATTTGCAGAGCTATCAGCAGTCAATTATTTTTATTTGACTATATTCAAATTGTCTGATTAATTTATTTACAACATTCTGAAGATTAAATACCTTTTATGAACCATTTTTTGTGATGTATCTTCAGTCCTGTTTGTGTACCATAATTTTTTAAAATAATATTTACCATGATGCTGATGGCTATGTTATTACCAATAAAACTTTTAAAAGTGAGGGTTTCATTCTTTATAAAAATTATGTAATTATTTCTGATGGATAATTTTATGTTTATTGATTTATACAAGAACATACATGACAAAAATAAATAACATTTATATATCCTTTAAAATATGAAAAATGACAATCTATAAGAAAATCCTTCGGCACTCAATAATACTTGCACTTACCATGCAAAACTTGTCAATGTTTCGTCTAAAATTTTATAACTATTAAATGCAGAGTAAACACATTATTATGCAAACAATGAAATTTACCAAAGAATCAATTTTCATGTATATGTCTACAAAAATTTGCAGAATGATATTATGCATGTAAGTACAGACTTTAAAGCATTATCAAATATATAACTCTTAAGAAAATAAAAAACTTAAAAAAACATACTAAATAACCAGACTAGATAAACCAAGAGGAATGATTAAATGTAACCTTCAAAAGTGTACCACTTACTAATGGTTAGAAGGCCTCTTGAACAATGTGGATATGTAGCAATAGCAGTAAAGACCGGCTGTGCCTTTTAACATGTTAGTCCAAAATTTCATGCAGTAAACAGTTTTTCTCTTCAGTTTTAATATAGGTCACAGTATGTTCATATTTAGCTGATTCAGATGGAACTATTAACTTGAAACATTAAACAATATTTTTTGTACCAAATGAAAAGAATGCTGAAAATACAAATGCATGTCCCAACAAAGAGATTTACAAAATAGTCCTGAAACAACCAAAATTTTTTTCTAACCATTTCCAAAAAGATGGCAGTGGCTTAAAGATTACTGGATTTGTTAGTGTTTCATCTTTAGATATACAGCAAGCTTAAGCAATATTTATTACAGCACATCAATTGGATTATTTGAAGTGCCAGTAACCTCCCAAACTGTGGCTGCAAGCCGTCTTGAGTGTTCCAATACACATGAAGCTGTTGCTAAGCCAAGATGTATGCAGTAAAGTTCATAACACTGTATCTTGGTTGCAGGGATTTTTGGAAAACATTCTTCTATGAGTTTTCTGCAATAATAAACAAACACTTTGAAGAGGCAGCCAAAAATAATGAAGTATTTATATTGATCCTGTTCACATTTAAATATGTAAAATTTGCATTTTTTTATTCAAATTTAATTTCAAAATATAGAAATGAGCAAGAAAAGTGTGTTTCAATGTATAGATACTTAGGGGTCGGTTGCTAACAGTAATAGGAAATTGTTTTATGTTGAGGAAAATAATGGTGATGACAAATCATATGGATAACTGTGATTATCAAAAAGTTTAAATGTGATAACTTTGAGAATGACCATGGCTCTTTTTGGCATGCCTTTGCAAATACAGAGTGATGCTCTGCAGTCAAAACTTTATGTTGTGGATGTAGTTTGAGACTAAGTAAGTACCTTTCGCTGTTGAACTTAATACATACCCCTACTAGCTGAATACGATTGACAGTATGACTTCGTTTAACCTAGAAGTTGTGGTTTAGTTCACCTGATGAGTTGAAAGCAGTACTTTCACAAAAATGCTAGACTAGAATTTCTCCTGCTATGCAGTGACCTCTCACTAAATGTTATTTTTAGACTCATTTTGTTTCCTTGCAGTGATTATCCAGTTGTAGCATCAGGGATTTCTTATCCAGGAAAAAGGAAAATTTTGAGATTAAGTATTTGGGTACTACTTGGCTGAATCTGGTCTTGACTGGCTTGGCTGGTCTGAAGTAGAGATAGATTGAGCATCCTTCCCAGGAGAAAAAAGGCATATTTTACATTTTTTAGGATGTTTTTCTCTTTAATAGTTGAATACATTTCATTGCTTGTTTGTTGCATGGAGTAGGGAAAGTTATTATTTCATGACAAATTGTTGGCAACTTTTTTATAGGAAATGAAAGGGTCATCAGAGATTCATGAAACATCCAGAACTCTCCCCCTCTAAATGATAAACAATTTGCATAACTCGCTACATATTCAGATCTTCATCATGAGCTGTAAAAGATTCAATATATTGCTAGTTACAGTATTACCATAAATGACCAAATATAGCCCCACTGCGATTATAAGCCTCCAATCCCCAAACTATCAAGTCTCACTTTTGGAACAAATTGACATCTTATATTGGCATCTTCTTTTTCAAGTAAATCACACTTCAATTTTTAAAATATCTTAGAATTGTAATTCAAGTTCAAAATTTCCTTTGCTGTAAGTCCAGTTTATCATAATGTAAAGCATTCTCATTTAATTTTTAGTTTGTATTTAAATAAAATTGGCAGTTATATAAATGTGAAGGGCAACATCTCTAAGAAAACCTATTCGTTGGACATTATAGGACCCCTGGACACAGAAACCCGAGAACTCTTCCTCTTGTCGATAAACATTTTTATTTTTACGTATTAGAAAGTTTATTCAATAACTAAAAAAATAATGACCCAAACTAGTAAATAATGAATAACAAAAATATTTCAACCATTTTAGGCAGTATCATTCTATTTATTGCTATGCATATTTGCATATTGTTTCCCAATTTCCTTATAGTTTTTTGGACACATATACACATTGAAACGTCAGTGATAACTTTCATGGTGCCAGAAAATATCCCCTCAATCTGATGACTTTTCATCAAAAAAGGAGGGCTTATATTCGGCCATTTATAGTATTATTCTCTTCACCTGGTTTAAAATGTAATTTGTTGATAGAGGGCAATGTTTTTTCTGCCTACAGTTCTTTCTTTAGTTTCCAGAAGTTCACTATCTCATACCTCTTTCCTCTTTGGTACATGTATCTTACTTGTACATTTGTTTCCAATGCTTTGTGGAAGAGTGAATCACGGCTCTATTTTCACCTGTCTCAATAAATACTGATGCCTTCTTCAAGTTCTTGAAAGTAAATTAAAATGTTACACAGTAACAGAACTAATATGTTTTAACACTAAGTTCAAAGCTAATACTTCATCCAGATAGCCTTCAGTTTTGGATTGGGTTCCTGAAAGTGCACTGCAAGAAAAATAAATACTTTTCTCCCTTTCTTTATTTTCTACTTTTTCAAACCCACATTATGTTACTTTCTCCTTAATATACTCCAAAGGCTAACCTATTTACAAAAGTGTTAGGTTTTGTCTTTCACAAAATTTCTACATCTGTATGCTCTCAATAATGCTCACATAAATCAACAAATCCAAACAAAACTAAATTTAACATTCCAAGTTTAAGAATAGGAAAAAAGATATTAATCTCAACCTTTTCTCAAGTATGATTAATTTGCCCTTTTATTTCAGAGGTAATTTGCTTTTTCAGGAAAGGTAATGTACTTTTATTAGCTGTAAACTTACTGATAGAAATCTCCACACAATACTCCAGGAATTGGAAACTGCTTTAATAAGGAGGAAGGAAATACTTTCACTTTCAAAGGAGAACCCTGCAAGAGGAATATTAATTTCAATATCTGTAGTAACATTAATGCTGTTAATATTACAATGCAACAGCAAAAATATTTTTTATACTCACGTTTGTGTCCTCAAACCATAAGAAATAGGCATAATTGAATGTATTATCTTTCCACATGATTGCTACATGTCCTTCTGTCAAATGCTCACGGCTGAAATCCACCATAGCCCAGATCTGGAAACATGCAAAATGAATAAAATCTTTCAAGTGTACACAATTCAGTGATCTCTAACTCTGTATGATGTTGCTATCCTCCGATTCTAAAATCTAGAATACAAAGATTGAACTAACAGTACTGAACATAGTTAACCGATGGCTGAATCTAAATGAAGAGAAACATGACCATTATTGGTAAATTTATTTGGTTGCACTGCAGAGCTTCAGCATAAAATGAAGACACTATAAATTTAAGGCATGTTTCTCATGAACTCCACGATTACTATTTTTAATTAAGGATTCTGAGAATTATTCATTTTGACCACCCATTTTAGTGTTAAATTAGTAATAACCACCTTCATCTAGAAGTATGCCATGCAGCCAAGATGCTGTGTGACAAGTGGTGGGAACAAGTTTTGTTGAATTAATCCTCCTAAATTTTTAAAAATATTCTAATTTATTTTCAAGAAGTTGATTTCATGTATTGCTCACAGAAAGAAAGAATACATAAATATCTAAGCTTGGGCATCTGTCACACTCTTACTTTGTGAATGTGAATTGCCTTCCCTCTACAGGTTGGGTTATAAATAATTGACTGACCACTATCAAATTCAGCGGTTCTTAGTTATTTAAAATAAATTAATCTAATGCTGTCTTTTCACTCTAACAGCTCCCAACTGAGTTCCACAACCTTATATGATCCTCTTAGTATTATTATACAGAAAGTACACTTAGCTTAAATCTCAGCATACTTTCCATCTAATATGCCCAATCTTTTATTCCCTTTGCCTTGCTATTCTTATATTTCACCTTCAAACATGGTCTTCAACCCAGTCTCCTGTTTATATTTCTCCAAACTATTTTCCAGTCTGCTTCAGATTTTTTCTCACAACTCCTTATCCTCCCATACCATGCCTGATACCTTCTCATTTGTATTACTTCCTATCCACCTATTCAATCTCCATATCTCTAAGACCTCTTTCCCACACTACAAGGTAAATATATACATAATGTGTGAATGACTGACATTTCCTATTTTTCACCACAGTTGTTATTAAATATTACAGTGCCCCAGCTGAATCTATACTTTGTTCTATAAAAAAGTGAATTACTTTTGAGGTATTTGAAATAACACCCCTTCTCACTTTGACTAGCAATGGTGCCCTTGCAACTACATACATATAAACACTTACGTAGGTGAAAAATATGCATCAGAAGTTGATAATAGATTCCTTCAATTTATTAGGGAAGTAAATGGCATTCGGTTGCCAGTTGTTCATTGTTTACATTCATGGTTTCCATTTAATAAGAGTGATTTTCACATAGCCCTAAATTACTTGATTCCACGGGGCTTCATTTGTATGAATGGTCCATTGGACTATCAAAAATCCTTACAATGAATTCCCAAGGAATAAAGTAAAATGCTTAATATTACTGGTTACTGCTTCAAAAGGTTTAAAGCATAATATTTTGGAATTTGGGTGTGAAATAACAACATGAACCCCATTAAATAGTTAGGTATGCATTTCCTTGAGCTTGGGTTACTACTTGCACTGATTATTGATTATTCTATAATATTTTCTCTACCTTACATGGGTAAATGACAAAAAGAAAAGTTTAGCAAAAACTTATAACTCATAGTCCCAAATACATATATACTTATTATAAATAATATATTACAAAAATTATTTGTTTTTACCAGGTATACCTAATTTTGTGCATAAAATATGTCATGCCAGCCTAAAATGTGTTATGCTCCATTAACCATAATCCACTTGCCTTTTTCTTTGTGAGAGTTACAGTTTCCTGAGAAGAAAAGTCCAAGCTTGGAGTAGTAACCCTGTGTGTGCTCCTATCCACATAAATGAAGTGAACCAAGCCAGGAAATTCCTCTAAATACTTGTTGATTGTTAGGGAAGCTCGCGTATATGGATAAGATTAAGGAAAGAAACGTTGAAGAGCAATGACAAATTTTACAAAACTTACAGTTAACTCAGAAACATACTGTATAACACAGAACAGAAACTGATTACTAGATTTAGATTTTCCAGTGACTCCATTTTATATGATCAACACAATACATACCTGGGAAGCAAATTTTCCTCTAAGGGACTAAAAACGATGACGATGAAAGCAATGAAATTTATGCAAAAGATGTCAATGTCCACTAGAAACACTATCTAGTTCAATGTAGGAGATTGTCATAGCAACATATGTATCTTATTTGGAAAGCATAAGAAGCATCATCAAAAGATTTCATGAAAAGACTACTTCAATGTCATAAAAAAACAATCATAATATATACTTTTAGATGCAAGACTGAACAAAAAGGACTTCAATTCAATACATAAATGGATTAAAGCTAACAGTGCCTATATGCCAAGCCTGATGTTTCATATACTTTAGAGTGAGCATTTCTTTGATCCGCCGATCAAGCATGGCACCCATCTTTCATTAAGGTTTTATATTTGCAATTCTTCATGCAGAGACACTCCTGCACAATCTTTAGAAACAGAAATATGGAACAATCTCACACACTTTGTTTTGATCACCATTCCAAATTAAATTGTGATATTTTTCAATATTTCTGATGTTGCATTATTTAGGCTACCATCTCATGAATAAACTTCAAGATTGGTACAGCCATGTTTAAACTCAGCAGCACATTTTTAATTGTTGAAAACGAAGGTGAAGAGTTCCAATATACTTACTTATAAACAAGTATATAAATTTCAATGAATTTTCATTGGCACTGAACACCTTGCAAAGAATTGTAAAAACACTATGGTACTTAATTTTCTCTATCTTATGAACAATTATCAGTCCTCATATTTTAAAAACACTTTATAGAACAAATAATTTGACAGAATGACATACAATACCTCTTGAGTGCTCATGATAGATTTATCACAAAGTGCAGTCAGTGGCCTACGCCCAGAGCTGGCCACCTTTATTGATCAAGGGTCTCAAAAGATTTTGATGTGCATAGCAATAAGGAGGATTTAAGGAGATTTGGCAGGAATAGGGATAAAAATTGGAAATGAAATCACAAATTTTGTGAAATGAGAAACTTGAGTTTTTAACTGAAGACAAAGAATAGAGCACTTGAAGGATTAAGTGTGAATGGATTTTGTAAAATATTCTTCACCGAATGGAGGACAACTCAATCATTAGCACCAGAAAAAAATCCTACTACGGGTCACATTATGAAGATTCTTACATTACATCCTATGCAATAAATTACTAGAATCATAGTATTTTTAAAAGATTACACCCAAATAATAAATTAAAGAATACACAATAGATCCTGAGCCAATGATTAGAAATTTAAATGAGGAAATTAATTATTAGTGTAAAATGTGAATGGAGGAAAATGGGAGGACAAGGAATAATACTGGCAAAGAGGAGATTGCAGTGGAAAAAGCATTTTATATTCTTTAAATGAGCAACATTTCTAGGATTTCAATCCACAAAAAATTAATACTCAGGAATAAATCAGGGTTCAAAATGAATTATGGTGAAATGAAAAATAATTTCATCTCAACATTAAAATGTAAGAAATATGTAGATTATTTGATGCAGTATAAAGTTTGTAAAATAAATAGTTAAAAAAGGATATGATCCTAGTGTGAAATTCCGCAGAGCTTTAACTTTGAGAAAATCACCAAATGGAGACATTCCCTCTTTAACAGTTTCAATGGCAGAAAGGAGAGCCTCCTTGTCTCGGCTAAGAAGTCCAATTTCAAGACAACCAGCTTTGAAAACTTCCCGTAAGGAATCAGAAAATGCAGGTGTACTGGATTCAATGCGTACTATGCAATCTGGTTCCCGTGTTCTAAGATATTCCAAATATTTCTTGCGAATGAATTCCCAACATGAGCGCATCCTTAACTGGAAGGCAAAAAAGGTATATTAGGTAATTATTGCATTTCAATGAATGAAAATATATAGGCTAAATCAAATTACTCTTTTCACATTTGATATAAAATTCTACAGTACACAACAGGGGGTATGAGAAAAGATACACTTCTTAATTTAACCCTTTTTATATATAAACTAAATTCAATAGGGAATACTGATCACCAACGATCACATGTGGAAATGCATGTTCACTTACAGTGTACTACTTATCCTGAATATCATCAACTGTAATCAAACAATTAAATCCTATTTCATGAATGCTAAAAACTGTTCATATATATTTAAGATTACATAAAAACAAATTACACCCAAAATGAAAGCTTTCAGGCATGGTGTGCTAGAATTCATTGCCATCTCATTCATCAAATTGCCATCTTTTTATCATTAATAAACTACACCCAGCTCAGATAAGCTGCCAGTCTTTCATTTACTGATATTGGTGGCAGAAACTTTGTGTCCAATTTTTCTGGGTGTGGTCCAACAAGGTATCTAAGCTCTAAATATTTTTTGGACAGTATTCATAAGTATGCTTTAAATTTATCTTCATCAGTAAACAAATCTTTAAGAGATTGTGGCAAACTCTCCTAAAGCACTTTTAGATTTTGGATTCAAAATTTTCCATTTTGTTGCGTCCGTTTTTCTTAAAAAACCACAGTGATCAACCCGAAGGTTGGTATGTTAAGTGAGGGTAGAGCACACCTAGTACTAAGCCCACTACGTGTGGAAATTCACACATCAGGGTAGAGGGGCCAGTTCATTTCCCTGTGCCGCCTGTGGTTTCCCACGAAGATATGGTACCCAAAAAATCACTCAGCTTGGGTTTAGCTGAAGGTGTCCGGAGGGTCGTCACCTGGTCTTGAACCCGAGTCCCCCGGTCAGTAGCCAAGTACTCTACCCACTGGGCTACCATGACCTTCTCTGTTTTTCTTATTCTTCACTAAAAAAGCTCACAACCAGGACCTCCTCATCACTAAAATCCATTGCTCAATGAGTTAAGTAGCTTTTAGAGCATTAGAAAATGCTAATCACTATTCGAGCTCCACTCAAGGTTATAAATACAGGAAATTATGTTTCGTAGCACTTCTGTTCGCTTGTATGAGACTATTTATTGACACTAGGTACTCCTTGCAGCACTTTCAATCACTTCTCTGTGCATCAGTTACGTGTGGCCGGACCTTTAGAGGTTACTTAGCACGGAAAACATGTTGGTGAGCCACAGACCAGGTGGAATGGCTGTGCACTGACAGTTGTGGTACCACACAGGTTTAATTGGGAGTTTCTTTTCCTGGTTGTCCCCCAACTCCTTCACTTGCCTCTTACTAGCAGAGATACTATGAGAGTATTGTCCACATTCGTGCCCAAAGTGGTTAGCTATTTTTACCTCCAGAATATTTTACTCAAGATGGTTATGTCACATCATTACTGTTGTGACAGAAATCTGTTGTTTAGTAATCAATAAGTTGATGAGGTGCTGTTCTTCATGGGAATAACTTGGTTTCCTGTTGCCTTCCCCACTGCAGTTTATTGTTTGGTGACAGCCTCTTAGCAAGTCATGGCACCTTCTAAAGATTTCACATAATTTCAAGCCATATAAATCCAAAATGGATCCCTGTATCTTCTGAGAACCACTGATTATTGTCCATTACTGCTTATTTGGGGAATGTACTCACTTATGCTATGGTTAGCATCTATTTCCAGAGGTTTACTAACAATCTGCTACCCAGAGAAGAGACTTCATGGTTTTGAGCAAGGGCTCAAGACTGAAGTACCTAAGGATGAAATTAAAAAAAAAAATGGGAGAAAAACATTTTTTGTTATTTAGAATTAATACTCTTAGCAACACATTAACATATTGATATTTTTTTTATTATTTTCCATTTTATGTATAAGGCAGTTGTTTCTTCAGTCTCTTCTAACCCATTTATATTAGTAACTAGTATATTAATAAAGTATTAGTATAAAGTAACTGCCAACTGGAAAGAACAATGTTCAATACTTGTTTTCATCTCTTTCCATTGTGTTTTTTCCATTCTTTTCCACACTCGCACCTCAAAAGTGTCTGATCTAAATCAACTTCTTTCCTCAGCATTCTAGTTTCTAAGCTAAGATCTATTTCAGGGCTTTCAATTTTTCCATGCTTCATTTTGTGTAGTCTTTATCCAAGACATCCATCTGCAGTTTCTTTCTCTTTGTTAATGCCTCCTTAGTCAACAAAATTCTTCTACAACTGTTCTCAACTACCAAGTTTGTTTTCAGGTTAAACACACCTTAAGTAAGTTCCCTATCTGTCACAAGTTATTTTTACTACCTTGTAATTTAACTTGGTATTTCTTGTTTTTGAAACTTATTAATTTTATTTTCTTATACTGTAGCTTTGTTCCAAACCCTTAACAATGGTTCTTTAATGTGCTTAGAAAGTTGTGCTCCTTTGATTGAATTACTAAGAAGTTCCAGGTCATTTGTGAATTTAATACTTAGAATTGCCCCCCCACCTAGATTCTTTTGTCAAGAAATACCCATGCATCTTTACAAATACTTCATCTGAAACTTGAAAAGCATGAATGAAAATGGATAGCTCTGGAAGTCGGTTGTTTTTAATCAATATTTTCTTAAGAGTGCAGCTATTAAATCATTTTCATGGAGATCTATTTTTGTTTGAATGTAAACAATATTCTTACCATGAATGAATCCAAATCATGTTTGTTAAGAATGTAAACAATATTCTTACCATGCATGCATCTAAATCAAAAGCTGACATGGTTGCAATTTTGCTTTTAGGTTTGGAACGGCGAAAACCATCAAAGATGTGTTTAATTCCAGTTTCCAAAGACTCATAAGCAGCCCTAACCCCAGCAACATCTCTTTGCAGCTGGAGAGACTGCAATGATGTGAGGGCAGCAAATGCCTCATGTAAACCATTGGCTATTGCACCAGAGCCAGTCTGAAAAAAATTACAGAAATGAATATATATGTAGTCTGTGCATTAAATTGCAGTTGAGGCATTGCATTCATGAATGAATTATAACTCTAATGAATTTCGATGAGCCATATAAATAACCTGACAGAATCAAATAAATACCAATGCCCTTTTATAACATTCCAGTTTGATTCCTGATAACTAAATGAATGCTAATCTGTATACAAGAACAAATTCAACTCTTACAATTTTACTAAGATTTTATGTTTCACTTCTGTTGTATTAAACAAGGTAATAGAATTATTATACATGGTATTTTCGTAATATGCAGGGGTGAGACTATGTGAAGTGAACACTGTGTAAAGACTTTATACACGTTACATATATTTGACCCAAAGTGCCCACACTGGACAAAAATATTTTGTTTTTAATTTTAAACTCTTAAAAGTGTCGAAATCACATAGGACCCAATAAATTTATGAAACATTAATAGATAACACCAGATTTAAGAAAATACAGTTGTACTCCTCCTGTGAGAGGAATGTAAAGAGGACTGAGGGTTGTGTTTGTGTACCCCACCGAACAGGAAAAGAGTGTCCTGCTGAGTTGGGGTGTGGAAGGGTAATATTTTATACCTCAGTTGCTTTCCTTTGCAGCCACCACCCATCATGTATAATAGATGACATTCATTTGTTTCTGTAGGAAAAGTTCCATTGGCTAGAACCGACATTTAGTCTTTTCCATCAGAAAATCTGCCAGATATACACAGCAATAGCAGTGAAATGATTAAATGTAACATCAAAATTACTGTAGCCCCCTATAGCCTCTTCATAATCACTTCTAGGCACTTCATAATCACTGAATAAATCAATCACTGAATTTGAAGCAAAAATGTCAAAAACTTTTTCGTTTAATGAATAGTATCACAATAATCTTTACAAAATGTGAATTTTATCAGAGCTCACTCTTTCATTTGCTCCTTCACCCATTAACTATCCTTCCAATCATGGTTAATCCTGAGGGTGGGTTTCTAAATTCAAGGGATGGATGGCACTCTTTGTTTGCATTCATATTTTTTAATCAGTGTAATTTTACATTGTAAATAAATTTGTTATACCTACCAGTTGGTTAACCCTCATTGGCACCATCTTTCCATTTTTCATCCACAATAAACAGATAAAAACCCTGATCATATTAAATCATAAATTACTAAAATATGTGGTTATTGTTACTAAGGGTATAGTGGAACAAAAAAGCAACATAGAGTAAGAAATGAGGACCAAATCTCAATATTGTCACATAAGCAAATACAAGAATAGCTGAAAATTCTCTTTGTATCTCAAAAGTCAATCTTTTGCCTAGTTCGTTTAGTCAAGAGGATAAAAGAATCAGTCATTAACTGTTGCCTTATGCTCCTTATGCACTGAACTGCTGTCAAATAAGTTGTCACGATTACATACAGTAATAAAAAACAATGATGCAATGAGTTCAACAATAGATAAAATCAATGCATTTATGGGTATTTTAAATTCACTTACCTCAATTATTAGTAAAAGGTGAACATCTTCACATACTCTAGCTATGTGAACAACATGGGGAGTGAATCCTGGACCACCTCCCCGGAGCAGCATTAGATGGCTATGAACATCGCTGTTAATTCCATGATTACGTCTCAATGCAGACAAGTCATGGTCTACTTTTGAATTCTGTTCCCCTGAATGAGCTGGAATTATAGTGAAAGTTTTATATCACATTAAAATTTTAAAACGTGAATGAGATGTGACAACTATCTTCTAAGTATTTAGAAAGAATTTGTTTTCACCAAAAGAAACTTTACTTTTAAATTTTGGCCAGCAAACCAACATAGGCCTATAGAATCATGACATTTTGTGAATAATGCCATGAAAATTTTGCAAATTATCATTTCAAAATTCCCTCTCTATCATACAGTAGTGCAATCATTATACATTATTCAATCCTTGATTTTGGTTGCTACCATTGTTTCAACAGTAACCTAAATGTTCTAGGAAACTGCATAAATATTAAAGATCAACTGCAGTTGTTTAAAGATAAGGTTTCTTGTTCTTTTTGTTGTTATGGTTAACATGATAAGAGTATGCTAATTCCCATCACATTGACACAATTAAAATTTATTTTTCAAAGGTGTTTACTTTGTCTTCTCTAAATAATTACAAGGGTGGTCAGAAAAGTTTCTGACCTCAACGTGAAGATGACAGCACTCGTAAATAATAGCTAGTGAACTTCGTTGTTCATCTGTTGACAGTTAGTCACCAAAGTTTCAGCTATTTTGGATGTGCAGTTGTTATGTAACAGTCGTTTGAGTGAGTTGATGTGAGTGTTTAAGTGAAAATGGACAAAATCGAGTATCAAGCTGTTATTAAATATTTGTTTTTGAAAGGCTATACAGATGCCAATACACCTACGCAAATCACAGATGAGTTGGATTCTGTGTGTGGGGACTCTGCACCATCATTTACCACAGTGAAATTTTGGGCGGCTGAATTTAAACGTGGTTGTAAAAGCTTGGGAGACGATGAACGTTTGGGACGTCCAACAACTGCAACTACCCACGAAAACATCGTCAAAGTTCACCAAATGGTGCTAGACGACCACTGAATTAAAGTGTGAGAGAGGTTATGAACATGTCAAAAGAACGTGTTTTTCACATATTAAATCAACATTTAGGTATGAGAAAGCTGTCCGCACGTTGGGTGCTGCATTTGCTCACGTTAGACCAAAAACATGTTCGTATGAACATTTCCAATGCTCTGTTGGCGCAGTTTAGGCGCAATAAATCCGAGTTTTGGCACCGATAATTAATGTAGATGAAACTTGGACACACCATTATATGCCCGAAACAAAAATACAGACCAAACAGTGGACTGCACAGGGATTACCGGCTCCAAAAAAAGCAAAAACTGTTTTTTCGACTGGGAAAGTGAAGGACACTGTTTTTGGGATAGTCATGGAATTATTTTATTAGATTATCTTCAAAAAGAAAATACCATTACAGGAGCACACTATGCATCATTACTTGACAAGCTGAAGGCAGAACATGCGGAAAAACGGCCACATTTGCAGATAAGAAAATCCTGTTTCACCAAGACAATGCACCGTGTCACACCTGTGGTTGCCATGACGAAAATCCACGAATTACGGTTTGAACAGCTTGACCATCCACCTTACTCACCAGATCTAGCCGCAAGAGACTTATTTTTGTTCCCTCATCTACAAATTGTGCTTGGAGGTCAGAGATTTTTGTCAAATGAAGAGGCAATCACCTTTGTGAACAATTATTTTGCAGAGAAAAACGCTGAGTACTTTTTGGATGGGTTACAGAGATGGGAGCATCGCTAGGAGAAGTGTGTAGAGTTACAGGAAGACTTATGTTGAAAAATAAAAAAAAAAATTTCAGAAAATATGTCTTGTATCTTTGTTGGGTCAGAAAATTTTCAGACCACCCTCGTAATGAAAGGAAAATAAATCACATGAGTTACCAGCAGCAACTATTGGTTGATTTCCCACAATGCCTACTGTTCTTCCATTCATTCGGGCAAATCCTATGACAATGTTGCATGCATGTTCAGGAGATATCTCAAAGAATTCTCTCTCATCCACCAGACACCTGATCACTTCGGTCATGTCATATGGTTCCTCACTGTCAGCAGGGACTATTGTATCAAGAGAAGGAACCAGACGATCCCTGAGGAGAATCAAGAAGTGAATGTCAACTACATGACTTATCATTTTAAAATTACAAATATCATTATAGTTTCCATGGCACCATCAATAAGAATGATAATCACTGAGTTAACTCGGTATATCTTCCATTGTGACAATGAAGTCACCAGGGGAGAGAGCGCTAGCCCCGAGGGGCGGTGTAGCCTGACGTGAGACATCGGACCAGCTGTGAACAAGAATGATAATGTTATTTGTCATTAAACACAATATGTGCAACAGTCTTCGTCAATGAAATACACACCTCTTTTGTATACTTAACAGGGATTTAGTTAGGTGCTATAAATGGATTCTTTGGGGAATGGTGATTGAAGTTTACAGAGTATGTAAGCAGCATTGAAGAGTTACACAAAAATGCCAGATAAGTGGAGGTCCCAAAGTAATTTTTGGTTGAGTTCAAAACCCAGTAACTTGAGATTGCTGGTCGGATTCAATGCAGTACTGAGAGAAAAAGTCAAAAGAGACTGGTTTTTTCACTGTTAATAGATAGTCTATTGGCTGAGAACCATAATGCTGCCTCTGGCTCAATGGAATCGGACAATTCACTGTTGTGGAGGTGTTCCAGATGATGAATGAAGCAGTGGTATCATCAACATAAAGCAATGTCTTGCAAGGAACATTTGAAGGGAGAAAGTGTATCAGAATTGTAATGGTCCATTGTAATTGTCCAAGAACTGAAACCTGGGGGACACTGATTAATTTGAAGGGGTGAGGCTAAGTGGTCATTGAAATGGTTAGAAAGATATGATTCAACTACATTAAGTTCAACATTTTTGATGCCATTGATATGTGTTCCATTCCATTTTATTTAACCCATTGGTTTACATCACTGTTTATATAGTAGTATATCTACATATAACTACATAGTAACTTTATTGCTGCAGGGGTATTAAAACAAGACACAAAAGGATAAAAAAATTTTTGACAGAAAATGACTACCTCTGAGGCACACATTTAAAGCGTGGTTGGTTATGGCTTTAACTCAATGGACCAAACACATCAAATGATTGAAAAGTGGCCATTGTTTCATATGACTCCTTTACACATTGCACACCCACAAAAAGAATTAAAAATATTTTAAAGGCTTTCAAACACATAACTCCTGTCATAAGAGAAGAATTTGATGAGATAGTATAAAGGATTGAAAGTATGAAATTATTTCATTAAAAGACTGGCACAATAATGAAAATATACATATTAGTGACTAGTAAATTTAAAAAAAATTCACTAAAGAGGTTAGTCACAAAGAGGTTAATCACACTTTTGAAATTTGGTTCATGAAGGTCAAAAAGAGCTTTTCCATTCAGATTTTCACGCAGTTGTAGTTTCAGATTATCAATCATTTATATTTGTCCATTCTACTCCCTTGGCACATTCGAACTCATGAATTTTGTGTCAGCCAAAGAGCAACCTACCCACAAGGCTAGCCTGGCCAGCTTTAACATCATTAACTATCAAAATTGTTTGGTCGGGATGACATTGCCATCACGTAAAAACAACCAACTTTAGAAAATTCACCACCCTTCAAAGTTTTCTCTTTTCTCCATGTTAGGAATAAATAAACTTTGTATTTTTCCACAGATTTTATTTTTCTTTCGATGCG
This sequence comes from Rhinocypha anisoptera, assembly GCA_011762765.2. Lineage (NCBI taxonomy): Eukaryota > Metazoa > Arthropoda > Insecta > Odonata > Chlorocyphidae > Rhinocypha > Rhinocypha anisoptera. The sequence continues at coordinate 16,470 of WURS02423390.1, forward strand.
TTTCGCCGTCACTCTGGCATCGTCAGGTACATTGAGGGTGTGGACTGGGAACATATATGATGGCGTGATGGGTGGGGTAGGTTGGGGTTCGGGACAGAATTTTTAAAAAA
>WURS02423400.1:0-16578 GCA_011762765.2 Rhinocypha anisoptera
GGCACACGGCACACACCTCCGTGGCACGCCTCGGCGCGCGCGGGGGTGGGGGGGGTGGGGGGGGGGGGGGGGGGGGGGCGGGGGGGGGGGGGCGAGGGAAGCTAACTTCAAATAGACTTCACTCCTAAGGGAAGCAGGCAGGGTGCGGTGCCTACCCAGCCGCCAAAGAGGATTAATAAGAAGAGTGGGACTAGGGAGAGAGGGGGGGGTGTGGCTGGGATTGAGGGTGAAAGGAGCAGGGTGGTGGGAAGGTGGGAGGAATGGAGAGAGGGAAGAGGGAAGGAAATTGGATTGGTCACCGGGGGTGTCTCCCATGGAAACACGAATGTCGGCAGCGTCGGTACTTCCGTTTAGAATCTGACCTCAGAATGCCCTGTAATCCTCGCGTCTCTGAGAGTCCATTGATTGAAGCAGTGGCGCGGTCCCCTGTGCTTCGATGAATGCAGACGCCGTTACCTTACAACCAAGCGAGGGTAAAATCAGGTCTGAATCACCCTTCCTTCGTTAAACTTCTGCGTAAGAGGTGCCGAAGGCATTATTCCCAAGGCAATAATAGCAAACAAGGGGATAAGTTGTAAGACGAAAAGTCATTCGCATGCGACGCGATTAGTATTTTAGTTAACGAGATTAACAGTCGGTGAGTATGTCGCCGATGTATATTAACATCGTACATAGCTGAATAGATTGTTCCCTCGAGCGAAAATTGATGAAAAAAATAATAAATACGGAAGCAGCATTTACATACCTTAAATGAAACCTAGAATCTCTATTTTCACCAGTGCATTGTTCTAATAGCCAAGTGCTGCATGCGTACGGTACTGTCGTCTAATTCTAATCTCAGCGTTGTTTAAATTTTTCCGTAGCCATTAGAAAAATTGTCACAATTATAAACAACACAGAGAGGGGCCTTGCGTATTGTCTGTGGATTGTTTAGTGCTATCATTATTGTGCGCGTGGCGTTTTTTTTCGCGCCGCGGTGGATTATCGAGCGACATACGACGTGCCTCAGACATCTCCTAAAACACTATCGTCAAACTGCAAAATCTATGAATGAGCTAAATGACTCGCTATTTATTCGAGAAGGGAGACGCTTTAGGGTGTGATATACGCTAGAGTGAAATAATTGCAACTGGCGTGAGGATTTAGTGTTCATTTCTAGTCGCGGAAAATTATAGAAATGCGAATATACATACAAAAAATGAGTAATGTGAAAAAAATGAAATGTTTGTGTGTGTGTGTGTATATATATATATTAAGGATATGTATAATGCCTAAAGGGCTCAATTTCTCACTTCGGCTATGCGTACCACGAAACGCACTGTACCTCTATCAAAAAAAAAATCGTATGTCTGTTAAGAATGTTCCTTTCCTATCTTCCCTTGTGTTTGTACCTTCTTCTATATTGGTATGAATCTCAGCTACCCAACGCCATCTGTTTGCGGGAAAGCCGAGATGGCGTCAGCTTACTATATTAGGCCTACGAATTCACGTGTGAGGAAGGAGTTCTCGGTGGTGTAATGGTTATCACGCCCTACCGAGGACTGAGGACAAAACTTTTTTCTCATATGAATTTGTCGGTTTCCATCAGTATTTGCTACCATAACTTGTGTTCGACCTTTTATATGTTCCTATCTCTTCCCTAATTTACTATCATTTGAATGTTGCATTTTCGCTATATGGCGGGTACTTCATATGAATGTGTGTGTTTGTGTGTATGTATATAAATTTTTTAACGAAGGACTGATGTCAATGTTTGTCGAACTAAAATGCGCAAATGCTTACGGGAGTTGGGATGGATCCTACTCATTTAAGTAGTCAATTAAAAAATCCGTTAGCCGTAATAGAATAAGTGTTCTGCATCATGTCCTGAGCGTTATATGGCGTCCCTGAATGAGTTTCCATTTCGACCGTAAAAGAACTAGAACGGTCCCCTTCCAGAAAACTCGAGTCACCCGCGATCAATATCGGCGGTTTCTTTCGAAGATTGCCTTCGTTCGCAAAAAGGTCGCGACTGATTTATAGAGAGTTCTGCCGCAAGGCCTTCTTTTGCCTTCTACATAATTTTTGGGACGATTAATAATTAATGCAGCTCCCGACAAGAAGCCTACGAGTACCTTCTTGGGTGCTTGTGTAAAAAACAATCACTTTGCGTCCCTCTGCATCCGTGTTTTTACACATCATTTTGTTTTTTTCTCTTCTTCTGTGGGTCTTTTCCTCATTTTAACTCTTCATGTAACCTAATTTTCGAGAGACCGTGAATTGAATCGACGTTCTGATCCTACCTGCTGGCAAGAAGCGACTCGTTTTTTCCATGCGTTTCTGCCATCCGTTCTTCCATATTGTGGTCATCCGTGAGCATCCGAACACATCGCGCCTAGGCTGACTTAACTCGCGGGGTCTCCCTTCTGCACGTGAAACCTCGACGCATTATTCGGATTAACGTGAGACCGCGTGACTCCCCATTGGTCCCGTGATTGATTCCCCGTTGGAAAAAGGTCTCTCAAAAATTGAGATTTTTTTCACCTACCCCGCCCACCCTACACGCGTATGGAATTTGGAATGCAGAGTATCATTCTTATAGAGAGAATAATATAATTTTAGAAACACCTTCCATTTATTCATTTAGTATCAATTTTTTCAGACTTGTATTTTTTATTTCTTTCGTAAATCGATTTGAAAACCTATATTGATGACGATTATGTCATTCTAAATGGCTGGAATGAAACAATAGAACGAGGCGATTATAATTTTATTTTTTATTCACGACCGTGGTTTCGTTGCGTCACGACAGCAGTTTGGTGGTCACACACCCGATCAACTGAATGGATTCAGGTGCGAGTTTGTGGAAACCTGGCATCGTAAGTTTAAGATAATGTGAATAAAATACCACTTTTCCACAAATAAAAATTCTTCGCATCAGCTGAAACTAACGGACGATAAGAAACGTTGGTTACGGAAAGAAAACTTTGCAAAACAACATATATATAAATTTATTAATGTGTCACTATACTGTAGCATCCTCACGATCTAGGCTCTGGGAATGCCACAGTGTAGTGAAACATGTTGACCAATTGAATATTATTATTGTGTGTGTGGATTTGCAAAGTTTCTTTCCAAAACCTACGACGGAATTCCGCAATGTATCGGGCGCCACCATCTCTTTCACCTAATAAGTAGCAGACGGATAGTTAGATATATAGGTAATTCATTTTTTTCTGGTCATCAATACCAATCTCTGGACCCAAAGGGCAACCAAAAGTGTGCATCAATACAAACCATGAATGACCTAGTCATGACAGACAATTAATAATGACATGGGGCGTTATAATGGCATCACGTACACATAGTTTTATTATGTACATAAATAATTGCAAATGCATTTGGAAAAAAAAGAAACAGATCGAAGCTGTCAAACATAAACAGGCTTTAATCGACTGGGAAGCATTCCTTAAGCAGCATATAACATCATATTTATTTAAATTTAAAAATTGCGAGTGAACGGCATTGTCTCAATTCGATAGGAATTGAATTCCATAATTTCGCAGATTAAACGACAAACGACTTTTGAAACGTGGTAGTACGAAATAAAGGAATTTCAAGGTTCCTAGGATACCTTCTAGTAATCGTTTCATGTGCGGTGGTTCCGTTTGAAAACGTGCCTATTACATAAGAAGACTCGTTAAGATCGAAGATGGAAAAAAGAAAATTGCCAAGTAAATAAATATTCACGCTGCAATTGAATGTTCAGCCAAACTAATTTTTTTGTGATGTGGAGTAAGATGCTCATCTTTCCGGAGGTTAGAAATGTAGCGAATGCATGAATTAAGGAGGCGCTGTAGCTATAAGGTTATTTTCAACCGTCAATTCATTATATACCAAGCAACGATAATAAAAAATAAGGGAAAATTAATGACTGAAAGAGCTATTTACGGGCGTGTAAAGGTAAGAGGTTTTTATTTACATTAACTTGGTATAAATACATGTTGTACGGACTACGCTGAAGAAAGTAGTGAGTTTAAACGGTAATTTTGATTAGTGAAATGGTGATATTTTATTTTTTGTTTTTTTAACCTCATGTTCACACCTGACGATGTTGCGACGCGACGGAATCATTATCACGAATGAGAATAAAATTACAAGTGGAAATTTCCACGCGTAGTATGTCACTCCAACTATGAAGGGTTTCCACTAGGTGTAACGCCGTCTCTTGCTAGAAAAGCTAGGGTTTAGTTGAGACCATCTCGTAAAGTGAACTCTTTTGAGTTGAGGTGAAATAAGGGAAAGATTGAACGTAAAGGAGAGATCCCTTGCTTTGGATTGAAGGATTCGTCATTGACGCGGGCGGTGTCTGGCTTTCGGAGCTTGCCTCCCGTGTTTTCCTGTCGCTTTCACCCAGGAGTGGGAATAAAATAAACCCACAGGTCTCCGTGTTCACGCCCACCCTCCACACCAATGAGGAGATTTCGAAAGGGTCTAACCTGTCGACCTCAGGGTACGAAGCACCGCAAGTCATCCAGAAATAAAAAGGACGGAGGAGGAAAAAGGGAGTGATTACGCGGAAAGTGTGTGTGTGTATTCGCCGCGGTCGAGGGAAAAGAAAGATCCCTTCCATCTTTTCATTTTTAGGGGGCTTCTTGGACTCAAAGACGCGCTTGACGCACCCATGACGACGCCCCCCCCCCCTCCTAGTTGATAGTCGTGACCTTACTTAAAAACTCCAGAAAATGCTGAAATGGAAACTCGGCAAGAGGTAGCTATCATTTAACGTCGATCTTTTATTCCCGCCGATCCTCTCATCATAACTCGTGTTTCCTGCGTTGTGGATATATGAGCATAACACTTGATCAACACACCAAGGGCACGGAAAATTTCGAGTGGAAAAAACTAGACGACCATAATTGTGCAAGGACACCCGGCCACCACCGCAGCAATGCGATCCCTTGGATTAAGAAAGGGTCAAATGAGAGGAATATGTAAGGCAGCAATGACCTCGATCCTGAAAGGCTTCTACCGCTAAGTGTTACCCTGCAATCCGCCGCATGGGCGTGTGGCAGGGGGTGGGCCAGCACCATACATGCGCTCCCGCGTGCAAACCTTAGACATTATTCACACAAGAAGGGGACTACTTGCATGCAAAACATTAATCACATCATGCGGGAATAATCTCAAACTACATACTATAATTAACATGCCTGCAAACTAGCTAAAAAATATAAACACCAACTTTCCAAACTAACCCTGTGCCCTTGTTTATTTTCATCTCTGTTCGTACGAGGGATAAATATCTTTTTCAATCTATCCGTTCTACAATCTGTCTCCATGATTACACGCGAGTGATCTGATGTACCGCAGTACGATGATGTTTGCAGTATGTCTTTATCCCCTTCATGGAAGTAATCTCCCTCAAATTTACACGATAGACTCAAGTGTAGCTTAAGAGTAGCTCAACCCTGCTCCTCCATAACGTCGTTACGCTCCCGGATGCCCCCCCCCCCATCTCAGCAACCCTATTGGTAGAACTTTCGTCAGACGTCTTCCTATCAGTACTTAACACTGCTGAAAAAAATTAAACCGCTTTGCACAAGGCGGAACATCTGCGAAAGTCTGAAAGGAGTTGTTTTTTCCCGTCAGGCCAAGAGGTCATAAAAGGTCACTGAAGGACATGCGAGGGGGGGGCTTGTGTTGAGAAGCATAGTCCGTCGGACTCTTGCCTTTATGTTTTTATTTCTGGCCTAACTTTAATGTGTCCACTTCTTACGATCCATCACGGTGCCACTGTTGGTGAATTGACAGCTTTCGGCAAAAGAAATATGCAGCTTATATACGCTGCCCGCATACAATTTGAATATTTGTCAAGGGAGATTAAGAAATTAACTTTTTAATTATATTTTTAATTAACTCCTGAACTCTCTCTCTCTCTCTCTAATATTCGCCTTTATATTATAAACGAATCCTCGTACGCTTACGGGGAGTAAATAATTGTGGTTAACGTAAATAAATCGCGTAAAATGCGTATAGTATGGACAACAGTAGGTATATTCGTTTCAGGTTAAACACGATGGGATTTCAAATAAGCTTGTTATAATTCAACAGAGACGAAGAATGATCATCTTTTTTTTTAAGTCCGGACATAAAACTCGGCGGCTTGTGAGGGGGGGGGGGGGGAGTGGAGGCATAATGGGACACAAGATTAAATCTCGGCATTGGAAATAGGATTTGCAATCAGGACGGTATGACCTAGACAACCGAATCATCATTGTGTGTGGTGTGAATCGATCACTTAACCAAATAGGGATTTCAAAGTCACATCGAATGCAGGTAAAGCTCATGTAATCGGGTTTCTCCATTTTAATATTCGGCGACGGTTCGATGACCCGTTAGCGAAGGAAGATCTGTGTGAATATCCGCGACATTCATTTTTCGCCAATTTTACGCGGGTGGGTCACGTTACGTAAATTTTCCCTCGTTTCCCATTTCCGACGCTTTGTGGTTTATTTTGAAGTTTTTTTTTCAGTTTTTCATCTTTGAAATAATTTTTCCGTAAGTAATTGCATATTACGTTATAGCGCAGAGACACAATAAGCTTAAATAGATTTTTATGCCCCCATAGAAAATCAGAAATATTTAAAAGAACTTTCAAAACGCAAAAAAAAACCGCGGTTCCTTCTTCTGTCGTGGTGTGAGCAGTTTGGAATAAAATTATGGTGTCGTGCGCATTGCGAAAGAATCGAACCGAGTCAGAGAAAATGTGTTTTGAGGAATGTTTTAGTTTATGTATCTAATAAGGATTTTGGGGCACCCAGCAATGTTAGTTCCCTGCTATATTTCCCCCCGTATTCGGTTCCATTGAATAAGATAGGTTTTCCTAAATGGGAAAAGGGAAACCTTATTTTATTAAGTATTAACATGTTTATTACTCTTTATTATATATATATATAAGTATCTAAGACGGCACAAAAAGTACATAAAAAACACAGAAACACAGAAAAAGAGACATTTTATTCTTGTTCGGAAGCTTTCGGGCCGTATCGGCCCTTCCTCAACCGCCTGAGAAAATCTTCTGTCCTGAAGAATATGTGAGTGTCTCTTTTTCTGTGTTTCTGTGTTTTTTATGTACTTTTTGTGCCGTCTTAGATATTTATACATTGCTCCACTGAGCTTTTCTTCATGTGTATATAGATATATATAATCACGTCGAAAAGGTTCACAATGTGAATAATATTGGTTCGAACACTAATGGAACGTAAAGAAGCACAGGACACAAAAAGAAAAAATCTCACAGTGGTGAAGAATTTTTGGTGGCACCACCACCTTCGTCCATTCAGGAGAGAATGAGTATATATATATATATACACACTAATATATATATACACATATATATATAGTTTTTAACACTTTTGCTATCTTCTTCATCATTTGAACTGCCTTTTTTTTCTCCTTCTCTTCATGCAATCTTTGAAGTCTTTATCTTTTTTGGTTAAAACTGTGAGTAGTCCTGATTTCCCTTTCTTTCTTTCCAATGATTTATTTGGATATCGTCTCACTACATTAGGAGGCAATACTGCTGTAGAGAGCATGGCAGGACCTCATTAGAAGATATTTTTACATCCTCTTTCATCCAGTTCCCAAGGAGATCAGCTCAACAACTGGTATCTTGTCTTCAGAGTTTTCGACATTTTGGCCAATATTCTTGTCCAAAAAACCTTGCTTTTGTGAATCTTCTTTATTTGTTAAATCCATGGTCAGCAGTATTTTGATAACTTGAATCAAATATTTCTATTGGTATAAAATCATCATCTCCAAATGCAAGTCTATTAAATGGTCAAGTACCTGGTTTTGTAAACCCACTTGTAATATTCGAGGTAAAAGATTACAGAAAAGTTAATTTTGTAGTAGGCTAAACAGATTGTATGTAGTTGGTGCATAGCATATGGTGCTGAATGTGTTGTAATACTTAAATATGCAATTCTAAAGTCACCCAGCCACTTCTATTGGCCAAGCCTAGACTTCCTTCCGGAGCTCCATTTAAAATATGTTCCTGGAAAAGGACACATGGAAAGACAGGAGTGCAGGAGGAAGGACAGCACCCATTACAGCAACTATGCCACAACATTTTACCACTCTTCCTCTTTCGCCTGATAATATTTGCCCTACTTGTCTCTGCTTTTTTCTAGCCAAAACTTTAATTAACATTAAATAGTGGGGCACATAAATGCATGTATCAATGTGCCCCATGTCTTAGTGTATATCAAAATGCCCCAATGTATATTTCAGTAAAATTAATAATTATTAATAAAACTGCAGAACTGATATAAAAAATGTGTTTACTGTTGACTGCTGAATGGAATACCTAACATTTTGTATTTTTTAATCATAACTAAATAATGTAAAATAGCATCATAACACATATTTCATACATCTACATTTATATTTTATAATTTTTTTACTTTTTATGTGCATTATAAACATACCTATTCCTGTCAAATGTCAATGGCTAACTTGTTGAGTGCTGTGGTTTTAACTATTGTTTTTGCACAGGTGTAGACACATTTTAATAACATCACAACCCACACAACTTTACTAATTTTTTTGAAATATTGAAAGTTTATCAATTTGACCCTTGCATCAATCTGGCCCTACAACTTTTGGCTTTTGAGATGAAATTTGAAAGAATAATGGATAAAATAAATGCTGTAAAGGTAGATACTAAAAAATCTGCTGATCAATAATCCAGTTCCTTCAGTTTTCCACCACTGATTTTGGAATGGATTTTCAAATTTACTGCATTGGTCACCACTGGCTTTTTGGATGTCGTTGTTCCTGTAAACTTTTTTTGCATCCACCCTTGATAATCCACTGCCATCAACTTCAAGAGAACCAGACATGATGTCACCACCATCATTTCTTCCACAAGGTGAAGTTCTTCCAGTTTAGAAGAATGTTGTCACTGGCAATATTGAAGATACAGATCCTGATGGTTCATTGGCTATTTAGATCTTTTTGAGGTTACAGTAAGGGGATATTATTAATGTTATGAGGAACTATTTAATTTAGACAATATAAAATTCTAAGGATCTTTTTCAATTTAAATTCTGTCGAAATATTTTATTCTTCTGAAGTAAAATTCTGTATAACTTTTATTTAGACATTAAACATAACAAATTTCATTTTAAGTTTTTTTTTTTAAAAGGTTCGTACATGTGACTTTCTGTTGAATATATACAGCATATAAAACAATTAAAAAAAACCTACAACCTCAGGTCAGGAGGTGTCACCTTAGCAGATGTCACCTTGTACTGGTGAGAGAAGTGAATTTTTATTGAATAGAGTTTTGGAAATTTAGGAGGCAGAATGCAGAGTAAAAGAAAGTATACATGTGAAAAGTGATAAACATTCTAATGCAAAATACATTCATTATGAATGAACCCATTTGGCATTACCCTGGCCATTTACTGTGGGTGGGAGGTGGTGATGCAGATTGGCCTTTGAGCCAAAAATACATATCTGGTGCTCAGAGGGGAAGTTTCAACAATTTCAGCAGGTACAAGTGAGATTAGAAATCTTGGACCCTTGTAAGTCCCTTGAAGTGTGTAGCAGTAGTCTTTTAGAAATATATCATACCGCCAACTGGCAGAATCCAGTCTATAGTAATTGGAGCTTCAGGTACTCAAACTAAGAAAGACTTTCAAACCAAAATTCACTGAGGAGGTTGTCACTTGGTGGTATTCCATGACACAAAATGTAGGTGTTAACTTTTATTTAATCGCACAGAATATTATAAACACGATAGGTTTCAAACGATTATCATCTGGACCAGATGATAATGATTTGAAACCGGTCGTGCAATTAAACAAGAGTTAACACCTACATTTTGCATCACTTTTAAACCAATATTTTAAGGTAGGCATTTAACTCTAATAAGAAATTTGAAGATACTTACAAATCCTAAAAGGCTATCCTATGAAGGAATCTTAAAACATTTTGTATTCTCACCAAAAAATGAAGTTTAAATTTCCTTTGATATAACAATTTCGTTGACATTTCTGGAAATATGTAAATAAAAGGGAAATAAATGTAGGAAATGTTAATTTATCCAATGCCAAAATTAAAACTCAAAAATTTTCAAAATAATTTATTTTCAGGCCATACATGGAATGGAATGGTAGAGAATAAATGCAACTTAGCAAATTTCTAGCTCATCAGTTGTACATATTGCTATGCTACTCTTGGGTATAAAACTATTTTAAAAATGTAACAAAAACTTTTACTAGTAGAATATGGCGATGTGTATTACTCTTCAATATGTTAATGACAGTATTTTCAAAACCCAAGGTCAATGTTAATGATAACAGAAAAAATATCCATGGTTATGACAGCTTAACTTCCAGTTTTCTTTTCAATCGAAGTAATCCACGTGATCGCCTGAGTTGTAGACGCCTTCTTCCAACACACGAATCATTTTTCCAATTGTTTGGTCACATGACAAAACAGTTTTTTTGTCTCTCATTTCTTTATACATCTTGTGCTGCTCCTCGTCAGCAACATTGTCAACAATTTCATAAAACATATCTGTTTCCACAGGACCAGGTGAGTAGTTCAGAACAGTTAACTTTCCCTCTTCCTCTTTGGCCAATACCTGTAAATATGTAAAAAAATTAGAAAAAGAAGGTCAACTTGGAAGGTAATGATCCTTGTTTATTATTGTTATAATCAGAATTAAAAACTATATGGTAGAGAATACTTTCTCATGTGTGCACTATCTTTTATTTGATGAAAGCATTATTCAAATCACATCCATAAATTGCAATTTTTCCATTTATTGACCGTCAATTACCTGAAAATACATCTCCCTAGCAGCTTTTCCACAACAGTAGTAAGACATTGATTTAAACGGTTTCAATCCACATAGAGAAGTTATGTTGATAACCAACCGACTTTTTACTTTATCAGCAGTAAAGACTTTTAAGAACTCAGTGTTAAGAATTGCAACCGAAAATACATTAAGTGAAAAGTATTCCTGCCACTTAGAAAGGTTTCCCATCTCACAAGCACGTTGAGAGACATCACCTACGGAGCCAACGTTGTGTACTATGATTGCTTGATCAAAATCAGATGGATCCTTTCCATTGAGACACTCTGTAATGCTCCTTTGAAACTCTTCTTCTTTAGGCTGGGACAGGTCTACTGAACTACAAATAAGACTGATATTTGGATTGGCAGCCGCCGCCAACTCCTTTGTATCCTGCAAACCAGATATAGATCGAGCTAATAGAAGGCAAAGAGATCCAGAAGGTAGACGTCGAGCAAATTCCACAGTTATTGTTCTTCCTATTCCACGGCTGGCACCCGTAACAGCACAGAAAACGTTTTTGGAATTGAATGGATTTTTTTCATGTGATGCAGACATGACTCCACCTGTAACAAAGGACGTTTTGGTAAATAATACGGCACATACTATTAATTTAACCCTTAATTCACCTAACTCGTGAGCTCACCCCTATACTTATTATCGGGAAGAATTGTTTTCCTCTAGTTCATCTGCTTTTGAGAGCTCAACCAATTCCCCTGCAGTCAGAGCTTGCCTTTCTGGGGCAAGTTTCTCTAGAATGACACTTCTATCTACTGGGCTGTCCAAATAGCTTAAATCACCGGTATCGCTACCTTCCGTGGTAAGCCTAAGCATACAAGATTCTCTTGCTTCAGAAAGCGATTGTACCAAATCCTTGTTGCCTTTCTTATTCTTTAATTTTCTAAGTTTATTTTCTGAAAATAAATTATATAAACACTTAATATATTTGTGACTGAATTATTCTAAATAACTACAGAAGTTAAGTAAAAATGGATAAATAATTTCAAAACGAATAGTTTTTTTGTACGAACAACCCCAATGGTATGCAATGATTGTTTAACACAAGAATCTCACCGAGCGTTGTTATATATTCCTCGGAATCCGGCAATCGGCCAAATGGCTTGAAATTGTCTTCGAATTCCTGTTGACTTTCGCAATTGCCATTTTCCTTTTTGCCTGACTGCGCATTCCAAGGATCCATTACCATTATATTACAATCCGCGTTATCGAATAGCTTTAATGGTTTACGCAAATCACGAATGAGAAGGTGTAAGTTAATACATTGCCAATAATCACAATACTAGTCTTAAATAACTCTAGAGAAATAATTTTCATCAGACACGCAATATATCGATGTATAAGAACCAAACTGTTAGAACCATAATAATTACGAAATCACATTGATTTAACAAATGACTGGCGATTCACATTCCCGCACGCAAATATTCCCGCTCTTTTCAAATGTCAACAGCGTGCAGTTAAGTTTCAAGAAATTTTACAAATCTGCTATAATTTTTAAGAGAATTATTACGAAATATACATGTTTATGTGTAAATAAATAGGGTAATATTTTTCTTCTGCAAAAATTAGAACGGAGAACCTTATTAATTATTATTATTTTAATAATGTCATGCAATATGCAGGACCCTAAAAATAAAATGTATTCGCTCGCCATGTCCCTCTTGAATGGTAACGGGGACGTAGTAAATAAAACGGATAAATTAATAATATTCCTAGAAAAGCATAAGGTTTCTTTAGGGTTGATGTCATTAACATTTAAAATATATAAAATGGGAAGTCTTCGGTTTTTCGATTTATCGGCAGATAAAAAGAAAAAGTTTTAAAAGAAAAAAAAGCCTCTGATGGAGTAGTAATACTAGTAAAATATAGCGTATCTGTAGACCGATTACAAAATATAAATAACGAAAACTTAGATGCGGTAGATGTAAAAATATCCACTGACATAGATGAAACAATCACTACGTTTACCAAACGATCTCAGATCGGTCTGAAGTCAGTTCGATCTGGGAATAGGGTAGCGAGCTGACTGAGCCCGGTGAGTTTATCAACACGGTTTTAACATATCGATCTTTAAATCTCGGTCCCTAAGCTCTGTACGCCCGCGTTATTTCTTTTGTTGTATTAGTTCGCGTTAGTACTTCAAGCAATAGTTAGTACAACATAAACCACATAAACTGTTATTACGTGCAATCCTCTTTCAAAAGTCTCCTACAATGCAACATGGAGATAACCATGTTATCGTCTATGTTTTCGCAACATCAGCGAGGTATACTGTTGGCCAACGTAAGGAACTGTAATAAGATGGTGAATCGGAGGAGAAACCAATATCGGCGAAGATTATTTCTCCTTTTGAGGGAGTTAGTTTAGTCGTTTGAAACATTAGATGGAAGTTTGTTTGACATCTCGTGAGAGAAATTTTAGATCAGCAAACAAAAGACGAAGTAACCACTGGTGGGGGTATGTGGCGAGGCAATCATTTTGACGAAAGCGATTGGATTGCAAACTTCAGGATGAGTAAGGGAACCTTTGATAATTTGTGTCGTATTTTAGAGCCCAAATTACGCACTTATGAAAATTATCCACAACAACCTGTGCCAATGGAAAAGAAGGTGGTATACAAATTGGATTCCTGCACAGAGTTTCGGATGGTGGCGAATCAATTTGGAATTGCTATAAGCACAGTCTCCAAATGGTTCAGTCGTGTTATAATGCCCATGGATGACACTATGATGGAAGAGACCATACAGGTGCCCCTGCCGATGATGCAAATGTGTTAGCAGCTTTGTTCCAAGAAAAATTTCGCTTGCCTCACTACTTGCAGCATTATCACTCGTCACTGAACTTATGTAATTTATAAGAAGTTTGAATATTTAACGAAATCCTCACATTTTTCCATCCATGGGTCTCATCATATCTTCATCATCTATCAAGGCTATCAGGTGCTCAATCTCCCTCTCCGACCACAAATTTCTTTTCTTCTCGCATGCCTTTTTCCTCTGGGAATTTCTTTTCCTTTCTGCAACGTATACGGCTGAAACTGACTTGTTAATAGCATAAGAACGTGGCATGCCAATCAAGAATGTGATAATAATACCGTTAATACCGACAGCTACTTTTGTTTCGTCTACTGATTAAGAAAAGACCAAGTCCGCAACCGAACCCTTCAGATCGCTTCGTTTATCAGTCAGATCGGTCTGAATTCTCAGGTTGGCTCTTCAAGCGAGCTGACTCGACTCGCTTCCAGACCGATTTGCTTGGGTACGCTTGGTTTACCAACTCGAAGTGACCTGGCTAGACCGATCTGAGATCGCTTGGTAAACGTAGTGATTAAAACACCGTTACAACGCGTCTCACTTTACCGCGGTTTTGGATATACCGCGGGTATTACCATGTCCCCAAAAATGAATACATACTATTTCTTTGTTAAAAGTAGGTAACTTAATGACGAATTTTATCTCGTCGTACCGACGATTCGCAATGGAGCATCGGTAGACACGGCATTTCAAGTGATTAAACGCATTTAAATCATAAAACACCAATCTCTTCTGTATTTCGCAAAGAAAAATTACTTTAAAATGTAGTTTTACAGGGTTTTTCATTATTTCCCACGCAGTTTCCCGTAATGACGCGTGTGAAAACTCTGTCCCCTTAGACCCTCGTTATAACGGGATTTTACTTATAAATATTTACTCCTGTTATTGGGCCCCGCGAGTCATAATGGTAGAAGAAAAATTCAATAAATTCCTGAACGATGACAAACCAACTGTTCCCCGCGGTGATTTTAACTCCAAGAAACAAAACACTTTGTAATTCCACACAATGACGACCCAGATTTCGACGTGTGGCGTCATCGAAGTGTTTTGAACTGACCTTTGATTTAGTTTAATTATTAATTAACTAATTAATTGACGTGCCCTGTTTGCTTGATCAATTGTTACACTAATTGAAAGACGCGGACTGGGCGTCGAACGATCAGAGGGAGCAAGGCCGAAGCCTTTCCGCGTTTCGTTTTTCGTCCGAGTAACTCGGTCGTGGATTCTTTGTACGGCTTTCGATTCACTTCGTTCAAAGAGAGGTAGTATCAGGGGCGGTCGAATTGAGGTCCACTGCCGTTTAAAATCAGTTTGACACAGGTTTATTTCACTTGGCAAAAATAAAATATCAACTTACAAACTAATGAGGGATGGGGTGATTAAGTGCGTGACACAGATGAACACAGGTTATAGCATTTACGAGTACTAAAATCAATCCAAACAAAAATATACGGTAAATTAACCCTGGTGAACAAGCATACAAAAATATTTAACTACTAATGAAAATTGTGGTTTATACCATGACACAAAAATGGAATGCAACGAAATTTAAACCCTGATGAAATATGGTTGATGATTGGCAACGAGAGTAATTGATTTTTTTACATGATCCTCGTCTTTTTTAGTATTTATTAGTCTTTTTCTTGAGAGTTAGATGGGATAATCAAGCAAGCATTTAAACATTTTAGGTTGATTAGGATGATTCTTGAGTTTTGGTACGTCGTTTTAATGAGCTGACACACGATTATCTTGTGAGATAACGGGGAATTTTTGTGTGCTTTTGAGGATCACTGTTGAGACAATGGGACAAGGGGTTATGGGCTATACTTAATCATGGCTGGACAGGATGACACTGGATCGTGCCACTTTTGGACTGCCCTGACGTCCGGTGGGTTTTTCTAATCCTTTCGCCGGGTCAGGTGAACCAGGTCAGGTCCTCTGTCTGCCAGTAAGCTGCCTTCTTTTCTCTTTTGTCGTCCTGCCTCTGAATTCGAATACCGTTTCTCCACCTCACCGCGTTATGTGATTCTCGCTTCGGCTTCCAAATGTCGAGAAGCCGATTGATGAGCACGGTGCACGATCGCCTTCTTTACTCGTGACCCGACGACTTCCGTAACGCTGCCACTGCTTGCTCTCTCATGCGATGATGAAATGCCAGTCAGAGACTGACCTCTGCCTTCTGCTTTCGGCTGGTTTTTTTTATCTAACCAGTTCTCGTCTGCCTTCTGACTACCTCGTGTGCCTTATGCGGGGGTTTATATACAGTTCACAGGGAGTCAGTTTAATGTCGAAATTCACTCGGTTTTAACACCGCAGTGCAGTGGATTGTGAACCTACCGTCCAAGACCCGTTCTTTTAAACCATTGAATCAACTGTACATATCCTTAATTTTGCATTATTCATTGAAATTTGACATTCCATTACAAGAAATAAAAGAACACAAAAAAACATAGCCTAAGAGATAAAAAGACTCACTATTTTAAATTTTCGGTGGCTGCTAAACCACCTTCTTCAGATAGCAGATTAAACGAAATTGGGTCTGGGCGTTGATGGGGCATATATATAAGAGGCAGGTGGTGGTAAGTGTTAGGAGAAATTTCTGGGATGGGTAAGAGATAGGAAGATGAGGAGTGGGGAGTGGGAATATTACATAGTTAAAAATAAAAGTGAATATGCCTGGCTAGAGAAAAGAAATAGAGATTAGCAGATGGTGGTGATGTAGGATGATTGATAAAAAGTAACAATTTAAACCAGATTAGTGGATAATGTTCAAACCAGGCTGTCGAAACGACCCAGATATGTGAATAACAGCTATTTCAAGGGTTTTGAGTGTTATGGATGTGGTTGAGGGGGGAAGAGAAGAAAGAATGGATACATTGTAACAATTGTCAAAGT
>WURS02423410.1:0-75510 GCA_011762765.2 Rhinocypha anisoptera
CGTGACACGCACCCCTCACACAGTTCATGTGTAATGCAGGGAAAACTTCTCCCCATGTTAAGTCTATGGAGAATGATGTTTTGATCAATTTAAGTAATTAGATGTGCGAATTTTCTAAATTAATATAGCCATTGTACCAGATCAGATTGTAAGGAGTAATTTGACATCAAAATCACATTTCTATATTCAAACGCTAAGGCTGCAAGTTACTGCAACGAAAGATTTTTCCTAATAGTTTAGAGAGTCATCGGCCTCGACAATAATACTAGTTTCAGTGCACTAAAGAAAAGAAAATTAGTTGAATAACATATGGGCTATAAGTTATAACTATAGTTCTATTAGAGGAATAAATAATTTTCAGGAAATAGCATCCCAACAGCTTACTAGACAATTATTAACTCTAACTCTTCATGTACGTAAATTCGTAGTTAAATGATCGATTATATGGCAGCTAAAGTAAGTTTAAAATTTAAATAAACTTCTTTATTCGGCCTACGACATTTCCTGTCTCGCTGTCCATTTGCAATGAGTGATGCGTGTAAGTTTGGTAGGAAAATCGACTGGGTAGTAGATCGATCGTGCTTTCTTTGGGTACCGGAAATGAGTGAGTAAGCCAGTCCGGGATCGCATGTCGCTTGGACAATCCATTCTGGCAAGCAACGGCCAGTCACCGGTCATTACCGCCCTCTAACACACATACCCTCCCTCACATCATTATTAATCATGCCAGCTAATTGTGAACTGTGTCTACCATTCTACAAGAAACATAGTACAATGTTCAACATTATGAAATTTGAAATATCACTATTATTACTATGTTCTATTAATTTCTAAATAGTTCACTATATATTGAATCATGAAATAGTTTTATTTTTCAATTTTCATCTTATTCGAATTGGAAACAAAAATCCTAATCTTTGAAACATACAAAAACGTCTAGATAAATCTCGATAATTGGTTTCTTAACTATTTCATCATCTCCACATTTTGGTTTTATAAAATAACTTAAAATAAAAAATGTAAATAATTTTGCGCAAAAGTACAGACAGAAAATACGTTAAACATGAAAACTCACTAATCTATCTAGTAGACTAAAGCTCGACTCAAGCAAGCACAAGTTGCTATTCAAGCTTAGATACCAAGCTTGAGATACAAATATTTTCTCAAGCTAAAACACATTAAAAACACTACACTTTATATACTATAGTTGTGCAAACACCCCCCACAGAGTAGAAGAGCGAGAAAGAGAGAGTGAGAGAGAGAGAGAGAGAGAGAGAGAGAGAGAGAGAGAGAGAGAGAGAGAAAAGCACGCATCGCCACGAGGAAACAATCTCGCCATCGACACTGCCTTCTACGACTCAACTGGATTAGGTTTGTTCACACGGACCGTTGGTTCCAAGCATGAGCGCATTGAGTGCAAAAGAGCTCTCCGAAATTAATTAATTCCAACACAATAAGCACCGGTGATAACGAGAACTTTTTTGTTGCTTGTCCCGCTTCAAATTCCCGTGTATGTAAATGACGCAGAAAGAGAGAAATTCTTGAAAAGTTGTGAGTGAGTCAACTCGAGCAGTTGAGTATCATTCTAGTTTTATTTGAATCTTGATTATAATATCACCAATTAATAAGTAAGTTTTTCTAATTTAAAAATATCATTGAAAGTGAATTATGTGTATGTACATATAATTAAATACTGTTGTTTTATGAATACACTTGTTGAGTAAACTTTATTCACTTTCAGTTTACCATCATACTCACGCAAAGTCAGTGTGCGGTATTGTCCAAACAAAGTAAGAGGTAGGAAATAGTTATAAACTAAACTGGTTAAAGCATGTCCACTTGCTGTTTTGTTTAGTGCAGCGACTGCTATGTGAATGACTTTTCGGCTAGAAACCGACGTTTTATTTACACTCACCTACTTTTCGAAGTGTTTTTCTAGACTCACATTGGTTGAAAAACTTTTCTCTTGCACATTGTAGGTCAGTCAGGTAGTTATTGTAGCTGATTTGTTGTCACATCTTAATCCTTTGTTTCGGAAGAAATGTGAAACTAAAAATATAGGCGGGGTTTCCCCTGAAAGCGAAGTATTATCAATGTGGTAAAACTTATTCCAATCACTCAATGCTATGCAATTGAGTAAGATTGCACGGAGTTTTACCAATGTTTGTCAATTTGAAAGAAGGTGGGACTTTTTTCATGTCAATAACAAACTTTTTTCTAATTTTTGAGTATACTCAATACTAGCAAGTATAATCTATTTATATAATTGTTGTATCGATCAAATGTGTTGATCTATCTAATTTCTGAATAACCCAAACCTCTTGCCTCTAAACGATCTAGATTTGTAATAACACTTTAATAACATTTAAAAACACTACAACTTCAGAACAATATTTTAGGCGAGTTTGCAAATTAGGTAATTTTTAATTACAAAAAAAATTCCCCATTTTGTCTGAAAAAATCAAAAACGATATAGACTTGATGAGAAAAGACTTTTTGTCTTTTTATCTAAAATTATACTCTATCGTTCTGGGGTGGTAGCAGTGTCAAAGTTGCCTACTACATATAGTCCTATGTCAATCTTCAATCTTTAATTAAACTCTTAAACCATTAAAACAAAGATTTTTAAAGCTAAAATTGATTAGAATCGAGAGCACGAAGAAGAATGGTGATACTTTATCCATTATCGGCCGAGGAGGGCACGAATTGATCCGTGATTGAATTTGCACCGTGCGCAGATCGATTGAGTTCTAGCCCACTGCACTGTCATGGCACTAAAGCTATCTCACGATCACTCGCACGCGCTTGGTGTGACTTGAGGACACGGACACACTGTAAAAGAGAGAGAGAGAGAGAGAGAAGTGCCCGATTGAATTAACACTCAGTGGCATCGATCGATGGCACGTCGCAATTGGGAATGTGTGTGCCTGCTGCCTGCGCACAACTGCCACTGCGACACACCTGTGCCCGTGCTGACGCCGTAAATCACAACCACAACCCATTAGGCTAATTGAAAGTCCCAATTAATCGAAAGTGAAACTAGGCGAACGGAACTTAACCAAGAAGAATGAAACAATTTGGCACTTAAGCTTAAGTTTTTAATTAAAGTATTTAAAGTTAAAGTATTAAAGTAGTAACCTACTTTACTTGCCTAATCTCAATCGGTTTTTATGTAACTTCCAAAATAATTTTTAGCAAAAAATAATCAAATGACTTCATAAATACCTTAAAAATGTGTTATTATTAACAATGAATCACATTTTGGTCTTTTTGTAAACTATTAATAGAATTAGAACTACATAAAAAATCAATTTGCAATCAGCTAAAGCTACAATGAAAGAAATAGATAAGTTCAACTAAACAAGTCACAGTTTAAATTACAGCTTTTGTTCGAAAAGTTCAGTCTATTCAATTTTTTTTCACATTGACATTGATTTGTTGAAAAAGAGTAAAAAAGTGATCTAGACGAGCAATCTGGAATTGGACATGCAAATCACGAATCTCGATTTTTAGGATCAATTTGACTTGAGAAGAATGTGCGCGGGGAGAAGACATGTCGTGGTTCAGAGTGACATGGTCTCCCACTGGAACGTACAATTAGGTACTGGTGCTCCTCTTGGCTCGCTCTGGCTCACACCGAGCCTACAGGAATCTCTCTGGTGCGCTCGTCTTCTTTGCTCTTCTGTGCTAGTGAATGACACGCCATCGATCTGACAATTGATCACACGCCATAGTGTCACCGCTCCTCCCTCACATGCTCACATTTGGATTTTCATTCTCTTTTTCTATTCAAAACTCTAAAATGATATTCCAAAATTAAACCCACATTATTGATTTTTATTGTCAAGCACTCTCCAAAACTAGGTTTTTACTGTATAGCATATACACTCAAAGATTTGATTTGTTAATAATCAAACGAAGAAAAGCAATTATTTTTTACAAGATCCATCTTACAAAGCATCGTAACAAACAAAGCCAAACTAAGATGCTTTTTAATAAATTAGCCATAGTAAGAGCATAAGGAAAATTTGCAAAAACTCCTTTATTGAATTCAACTGTTAACAGAGCTTACGTAATTAAAGTAAGCAAATGATGACAATCATACACTTATTTATAACAATCTATTTGCAACATTTATAAGCATATATAAGTAATACATTAGTCAAAGTGATGATCATCAATAGATAATAAAAATGTGCGTCAACAAAAACTATGTTTACTCTCAACACCGACGACAATGAAGGACAATAATCATTTATTAGCCGTAAGACAATCGTGTACCTAGTGGGTGGATGTGTAAACCACAGGCTAGCTAGCTTCGGGAAAGCTTGAGAAAGAGAGAAAAATTAGTGTGAAATTCCCTGAGGCGAATGTGTGCAATCTAATCGCTGCAGTAACCTGTTATAACTTAGTACTAACTATTCTAATGTTAGAAGGGTGACGCACTTTGTGGTGCCGGTCAGATGAGGTGACCGTCGTGCCGAGGGCTCACTCAAGCATCACCAAATGCGTTTGTCACATACGTCATCCACCTCACCTCATCCATCCTATGGATGACATACTGCCCATAGACACTCCATGACGCCAACCTATTTCTACTTTACCTAGGCCAAGTTAACTTTACTTAAATCCACAACAGAAAAGTTAAATTCAAAAGTTCCTCTAATTCGTAATTCTTCTCAAGGAGAACATTAAGGAGTACGAAAGTATAACTCACACTAATTCAAAATTCGGTTGGGTACCACAAGTAGTATACTAAACATTGGAAGTTTCGATAATTCGTTGGCAATGTCTCACGCTGTGTAATCTCCTACATTTCTCGTATACAGCAGCAAATTGTGATAGTGATTTGCAAATATACTGGCAATTTTAAAAATTTGTCTCATAGCGGAAATTTGGGAAAAATTGCCTGCATGCGAGAAAACTTAAGCTGAGCGTGATACTGACAGGCAACCGGCAAAACATGGCTACTTACATTTGAAAGTCCTATCTCTCCCTCAATATCCTATCTGTCCTCCAATATCTTAACATCCTTTTCCTCTCAAGTCCTGATAATTCGCAATTCGCGAAAAAATCAAAATTTATGTACTCTGTTTCCGCGAATTACAGACAACACTCAACAATCGGCCTGCTCAAGAAAAAACCTCCATTATAAATTGTCATAGAGCAGGCGCACGCGTTACCTCTGGCCAGATTTCAAAAAAGGTTACTTTGCACTGCCAATGATAGAGAACATTTTTGGCCGTTTCTTGAGTGTTGCCTGTACCAAAACTTTACTGTAGCTGATTGTCATGTATTTTGTGAAAACAAGTTTAAAAAGAAAAACGAAAAAAATATAAATATTTTAATAAAAACCACTTTGTTAGTTTGAATTCAGGGCAAGCTAATTTGACTTAAAAACGTAAATAATATTAAAATAACACATCATTTCTTGGTAGTTTTGAATTCGATTCCAAACTCATTAGTCTATGCAAGTGATTCCGTTTCATTTTTTTGTTTGTTTTGATTATTGACTAAATTGTACATGAGGTTTCAATTAATTAAACCAAATAAATGTATTTAAAATAATAATAATAAAATCAAACAAATCAAATAATTAATTATAATGAGAACTTAACTTCTCTTAGCATTTTTATGTATGACACTAAAAAATATTGTGATCTTAGAAAAACAATTAAACTCATCATTCATAGCATATCTATATCGTCATATCTTACAAACAAAATACAGCGAATCCACTCAAATATATTATATAAGTGAAATAAAATGACCATGGGTTACACACTTAGTAACCAGAGCGTAACTTACTCAGTCGCCAACACTAGTTGCCATTCTGCCAATTCAACTTAATCAATGTCTGATTGAATGTTTACGAGCTATTTTTTACTTATTTACTTATTACTAGATTACTTTACTTCATAATAATATTAATCGTTTGGGAAAATAGAATTTAAAATAATATGTTTCATAGAAACTTGTGATCATGCTCTTAGTTTGACAATTTACCATTCGATAATAGCACCCACTCAAGAACACCATCTAAATTAGTTACAACGTGTTGAATTAGAGAAAATCAAAAAACATCTAAACATCTTTTTGTAAACATTTTTTTGTATTACCAAAAAAATATGCTATCTCTGTCAAAGCAAAGATTGTAAGATATATGTGACAATTGCGAGCCTGGATATAAAGAAAGTAGCTCTATAGATAAGGAGAAAACAAGATTCAAGGTCAGGAGGAGAGGACATGATTGAAAGGAGGTGACTTGGGCCCATTGAACATGCAGAGTATGCAGTGGTGACAGGGCAGCTAGACATGTCGCATGCGACATTCTTACTCCATGGAGACTCTCGAGTGTTGAGTGCGTCTCGCGCCTGTCCAACTGCTATATCGAGTGTGGGTTGCAAAGTGGAAGGTGGGCCAGTGGCAACCAAGTGGTAGCATCGTACAGAGCATCCAAGTGAATGGTGACCGAAGAACCACTGTAATCATAGCAAGGCACCATGCGTGGTGAGTTGCCAGCCACTGGTGAGACCGTCCATAGAGGACAGGCAGGGTGAGCCAACAAGAGTGACTCTGAGTGAGTGCTCACACCAGAGCGAGCACACGGAGAACACCAAGCAAGGCGATGTGAGCGACATTGGCGTTGCTCCACTGCCTGGCTGGCGCCCGTAGTCTTGAGCCCACTCTCCGAGTTGTCGAGGTGGTCGCCACGATGACAATGGCACACGCGCCTTCACCGTGCCACGACGCCTTCACAGGAAAACAACACCTATGTCTTAGCAGTGTGTGCCACTAGTACACGATCACCTGATATCGACCAACTACTGCAGACACAGTGCAACACGAGACACGCCACACCGCCAGACAGGTGTAACGCACTACGGACTGCCGAGTTGACATCGATCGTCTGGTAGTAGCGTGATTGCGAGTAAGCAATCCCGCCACCATCAAGCACACCAGAGCCTAGACACCTTTGCACATTGTTCGATCGAATTTTTGCGTTGATTATACTAGCTTATTTTGTTTCACTTATCCCTCCCACTGCACTCGTGAATCAACGCTTTATTGCCGGCAAGTGGTGTGTTGTGTACTTGAAGCGACACTCAGCAAAAGAACATTTTGGTACTTACCACGATAACTTGACATTATCTGGAAAGTCAGTGTGCTGTGTAATAAGAATCTGGTCTCGCCACTGCTTGCTCTGATTTGTTTGTTTGTATCCTCGAGTATGACACTCACTGTACTTTGAATGCTGATTGGTTGTTACCACCTCGAATGGCTGCTGGTGATAAAGAAAAATTACCCTTGTGCCAGTCGATTAGCCAACCAGTGCTGGTCTTTATAACCCGTGCAAAGTTCGGTTGATGTTCACTTGCTCACCAACAAACATCAAATGAGCAGCAACACTATTCAATTGCTCAACTCGTCTCATCAGTTTTAACTGTCAAGTGATAATATAGATTTTGGTGGATCTGTGTCAATTTCATCTTCATTTTTTTTATTTTTATAAACTGTGATTTGTCTAACTTGTATAGTTTGTGTTAGGTTTTTGGAAATTCTCAATGTCCCACTCAGTGACATCGCAAGTGGTGGTTGTGGTGACATTGGCACACGCAGTTGCTTTGTTGGTGCTTTTGTTGGGCCACACTGCCAGCTATGCTGCCTCGGCGGACCAGTGTCAGTCGGGTCATGTGGGGCACTGTGTCCAGTCTACATTGCATCACCAGCCAAATGATTCCTCCTCAAAACGTATGGATCGTGCGGCAGATTCAGCCACTCACCGACTAACAATCGCTCAATTAGTGACCAACAAACTGGCTGCTACACTTGGCATCATTCTTGGATCTACTGCGCTGTTCCTTTACTTCGTCCTCATGTTCAATCGCAAGTCAAAGCGGTCTTCTTCTGGGCAAGTTGCAGATGGCGTCGAGTCACTACCGCCCTTCAAGATCGTCGGTAAAGGGATTGACTTCGAGCAGCAATCGGTGCAGTTCAAGGTGAGTGCCACTCTCTTCCAACGTATTGCACGTTGTCTCAATGGTTGCTAATTTGGATTTCCTGGCGGCGGCGTTGTTACCGTCACTGGACTGACACGAACAGGATAACCCAGTGGAGCGAATCTCGAGGCTGCTAGAGCAACGGGACGGTCAGCTGGTCACCCACCAGTTTGACGACGTGCTCACCCTCAACGACGTGTTTGAACGAGGCTATCAAGTGTCTAGTAAGTAGACCATATGTCACAATCTCCGTCTACCTTAGACCTTGACTGACCATGCGTTGATTTGCACACTTTCCACTACCCACAGATAATGGTAAATGTCTTGGTCAGGTGAACCGAGAGGAGAAGTGTGTAGAATACCTCACCTATGCCGAAGTACGCACTCGGATGCATCACTTTGCCGACGGC
Source organism: Rhinocypha anisoptera (assembly GCA_011762765.2). Classification (NCBI taxonomy): domain Eukaryota; kingdom Metazoa; phylum Arthropoda; class Insecta; order Odonata; family Chlorocyphidae; genus Rhinocypha; species Rhinocypha anisoptera. Next base: position 8,411 of record WURS02423410.1, read on the forward strand.
TTGATTCGGCTGGATCTCCAACCCAAGAAAAGCTGTCTGGGTATCTACGCAGCGAATAGTCGCGAGTATGTGATTGCAGAGTATGGCTGCTATCGACACACGCTGGTGGTAGTGCCCATTTATGATACCCTCGGTAGCAATGTGTGTAGCTATATTGCCAACCAGGCAGAGATGACTACGATTGCCGTTGACAAACTGGACAGAATCGAAAAGATTGTCGAGAAAGCCTCAGATTATAATACTCTCAAGCACATCATTCTGATGAAAAGCAATTTGATTAATGATGAGATACGCGACAAAGGTAATTTTTTCATTGCATTTACTGGAATAATTTACGTTTAATTATTGGGATTTTTTCCATAGTTGACAAGGCTGGTTTTAAGTGTAAGTTATACCTTGAGTTTGTTGATTTTGTGTTTTAATAAAAATTGAAAATAAATGCAGTACATACAATGGAAGAGATTGAGAGGATGGGAGAGAAGGATCCAGTTGAAGCGGACAATGTGAGTTGGTCTCGATAGTGATCTGTTGACAGGTTTAATCCACGAGTATACACCTAGAAACCGAGTGTCAATGACCTGGCCATCATCTGCTATACGAGTGGCACTACCAGCATGCCAAAAGGAGTGATGCTCTCCCACGAGAACGTGGTGGCCAGCGTGGCCACTATCTCAATCCATCTGGTTGGTGATTGACGCCTTTAATCACTTGTCATCACTTCTCTAACCTCTAATCCTGATTGGCCCATTCAGATGGATCAACACGCAACCACCGAAGATGTTATGATTTCGATTCTGCCTCTAGCTCACATGTTCCAACGCATTGGTGAGGTGAGTAGTGCGCAAGTGGCTGACACTCAGTAGCGCTCACTCTTCTAGACCTCTGTCACGCACACTCTTTTTCACTGACTCCTGCTTGGCGCTTTTCTCTTCCTCAGGCCAGTGTCTTTTGTGAAGGAGGCAAAGTAGCCTACTACTCGGGCGACATCACACAGCTGGCGGCCGAAATCCCTATCGTACGACCTACCATCATGCTTGGTAAGTCCTAACCCCCCACAGACTCTAATTACACTAGTTACTCCCAACTACCAGTAACATGATTGCGAAACCGGGCCAATCGCGTGCTATGCAAATGGCTCGGTGGTGAGCATTCACCGATTGCAAATCAAGGGGGAAAGGGAGGTAGCCTTAGACTGGCTTGATGTGAAACAAGTTTTTTTTATTTAAAAATGAAATTAAAATTTGCTATCGCCAGCACAATCGAGCTGGTGTCCGACCTAGGCGTGGAATTAATAGAATTACTATTGGTCTCTAACGCGTTCTACTCTCAAACTGATTGACTTAATTCTTGCGCCTCGCAGCTGTGCCACGATTGCTGAACCGAATCTACGATGCAATCCAGAACAAAGTGCGCGACAGCTTTATCAAGCGTACCTTGCTGCGGCTGGCATATCAGGCGAAAAGGAAGGACCTAGAACGACGTATCATCCGCACCAACAGCATCTGGGACCGAATTGTGTTCGACAAGGTCCGCCAACAGATGGGCTCGCGAGTGCGGCTAATCTGTGTGGGCTCGGCGCCACTCAGCCACAACGTGCTCGACTTTCTGCGTTGTGCTCTCGGATGCGTGGTGAGTGTCCACTCGAGTCGATCAAGCGTGACCAAGCTCACCAGTCGGCTTCCCGCCCCCTTCATGACCTCTGACCACCTCTCTCTCTCTCTCTCTCTCACTCTCTCTCTCTCTCTCCGTTAGATTTCCGAAGGCTATGGGCAAACAGAGTGCGTAGGTCCATGTACCGCTACGGTGATGGGTGACTACACTACCGGTAAGAATGATCACTGCTCCAAACTTGCTTCGTTTAGGGCACTAACCTCTTGATGATCTTCGATTAACAGGACACGTAGGCCCACCTCTGGTCGGATCGCTAGTCAAACTAGCCGACATTCCTGACATGGGATACTATGCTTGCGAGGGCAAGGGCGAGATTCTAGTCAAAGGGCCAGTCGTATTCAAGGGTTACTATAAACTACCAGAACAAACGTCCGAAGCGCTCGACTCTGAAGGTTGGCTTCACACTGGAGACATCGGTGTATGGAACAAGGAGGGAACTCTTAAGCTTATTGATCGCAAGAAGAACATTTTCAAGCTTTCACAAGGCGAATACATAGCACCTGAGAAAATAGAAAATGTGTTGATCAATAGTCGATATGTAGCACAAATCTTTATTTACGGACAGAGCCTTAAATCAACTTTAGTGGCCATAGTAGTGCCGGACATGGAAGCCATTAAATCTTCACAACATCCACGACTACAGAATCTTAAGTCGTACGATGAGAAGGAATTAAACAAGGTAGGTTTTGTTTTTGTTAAAGCACCACTGACCACATAACATTTTTTAGATTAAGGTCAAAGAGGCAGTACTCGAAGATATCCAGTTACTGGGCAGAGAGGCTGGTTTGAAGTCATTTGAACTTCCTAAAAATATCTACTTGAACTTGACTCCCTTCTCGATTGAATCGGGTCTTCTTACGCCTACTCTCAAATCAAAGGTATTTTAGATGTTAGTCTTTAACTCATTAAGCTAATTGATTGACTTGTCGCAGCGAAATGTCATAACCAAGCACTTCGAAAAGCAGATTGCCCATTTATACAAAGAGTCGGACGCAAGGCTGGTTCAACAGTTTTAAGTGTAAACGCGCCAGTGCTTTTTTTCAGAACAATCCTCTATAATTTAGCTTTCACCGAAAAATTGTAAAAACTCATCTCACTAAAGTTTTGATCTATTTGTTGCAGTAAGTCATGCGTTTGTGAGCTTGTACTTATGCATATAATGCCTACTTCTGACCAGTCAGAATCAGATTCATTCATTGACTTTCTACTCCATAGCGATATCTTCAACTGCTTCCACTCCTCTCTTTCTTTTTGTTACTATTTCATTTTTTGCCTATATGTGATATATAACCTTTATTTCTTTTACCTTCTCTCTCTATCTCTATCTTAATATTTATTTTTATTTATTTATTATATATACGAACACAAATTCATTCATACAGGAAACTATTTCTTGTGGATGAAAGACAAAACAACTGTTATGCGATTGGTGTGAATTTTATCTTGCTTTGTCTCGTTTTTTAAAAAGTTATATGGTCAACAAAAAAATGAAAATAAATAAATATTTTTGCTATTTCTCTTAGTGTCACTTAAGGTATATCTTCTCTAAGTGTGCATACCAGATTTGGTAACCATGCGTTGAGTTAGGAATGTGTTGTGGTTCGCTGGAGCAGTGCGGTTGCGTTGCACAAACTGGGAATTCAATGAATGCTCACCAAACTTTGATTAGTGATGTCAAAAATCAAAGAATTCTGTGATTGGTGCTGGCAAATAGAGTGTGTGACGAGCTAATTGGTGGTGGAGTAGTAAGGACAAGTTGTCCCAACTGGCACGAGCCACCTAATGGAATCGACTCGGAGGAAGAAGTGTCAAGCAAGTGACAGTAATTGGCGCGATGGGTCGCTAGTGACAAGTGACGTGCCCGATTCCTCTGGACAGCGGGCCTACTGCCACTGCACTGCTCAGCCAAACGTTGCGTCCTTCTGATCCCTGCTCGATGCTTACCTCGAGTCGGAATCGGCCACCCAGTCTCGATGTCTCCACTAAGGCTAAGTTGAGAGAAGAAGTCAGCAAAGGAGGCTTCCTACAAATGAGACTCCCCTTTGCCACTGAAAATTGAGACAATGTATGAGAGAAGCAAAGAAAATATAAAACAAACAAAATAAATGGAAAAAGTCAAAACAATCAATCTTGGCAACCTGCGATCGGATACGAGTGTGTACACTAGTGAAAGTGAAAGTGCGATCGCTCAGTGTGAGTGATGTCGATTAATTCCAGTGCACTTGCTGTGCGCGATAGTGGTCGTGGTGTGGTGGTGTTGGTAGTGTTGCAAGTGCCGCCGATTCCAAACAAATGATGCACGCCACCGATCATCATCAAGCCAGCAGAGCAAAGCAATGGGCAACACCAATCGATACGTGCCAGAACTCATACTCACCGTCCGATCGATTCATCGCTCTATGCCATCTCACCAGTTCACACCACTCACTTGCAAATTTTGACGCTTCTAGTTACATTTTACATCAACAACACTGACAACCAAATGCAATAACAGTGAAAGTCTGCTGAAAAATCGATCAAAGTTAATCAAAACTAGAGATTTGATCATTTTTAAAAATTTTGGTTAATCACTGATAAATCATCACATTCAAACATGTATTCAAAACAATGATAAACAGGAAAACTAAAAAATAATATACTTGGTTTTTTTGTTATTTACTATATCATCTCTATTATTTATTAACTGTATTCTAAACAATAGATGGGTAATGTTTGCTTGAAACAAGAGCTATTGCACTCGGACAGACCATAGTCATCGAAGTTGCCAAACAATGTAACGTCTGAAGCGGAAATATTTAAGCAAAAAGAATGCGTTGGAGTGAGCGAAGTGGATGGAACAGTATGGGTTTCAAACTGGCTTGATGTAATACCATCTGATGCTGAGGTTATATATATATTCAGAGATGGTTGCTCCATTTGGAGCTCGAATTGTGTGTGATGATAAGTGGCCATCGAGAGGCGAGAAAGAGGGAGAGAGCGAGAGAGTGCATGAAAACAATGGACTGGTGAGGCCTTCCCCGGTTCACAATGGCGCTCGTAGGAAAAAGCCTCGAGACAAAAGCTTAGGCCACTTCGGCTCTTCCAGCAGCCCTAATTGCATTAGCTCTAGTGAGCAACTTGAATGACTCGCCACGAGGATGTTTCGCTAACTTGCCCACAAACACCTTGGTAAATGACATTCCAAGACACCACTGTAGATCAGTAGTGCACTGATTATGATTATAGCACAGACATAATCGTTAGACTAGGCCTTTATATATCTTGTAAAATTCTCTAGACGTTATTTTCAAATAATATTATTACTTTACAGAATTAAAAACGTAAATTTTTAAAATTCCAAGCATGTTGTCCAGCAATTTTTGAATGTATACAAATATATAATATAATAAAAAATGCCAAGCCATTTAGAGAATTTAAAATAAAAATATTTTTGGATTTAGACTTTATGATAAACAACAAGCCTCAATAACAAAAGTAGAAAATATCAAACAGAGAAATGACGTCTGATATTATTAATTATGTTAATTCTGGTGGTAAGCAAAAGCGATAAACATTGACAAGGAAGTGCATCGAGAAAGAGAGCAAGCTTGTACCGATTGTTGTAGATCCGTGACATCCTCTGTGCAAGCAAGAACAGAATTAATAATCCGAACCAAAAAGGACGATAATAACAAGAAGAATGCGTTGTGTGTGTGAGTGTGTGCTCGTGGATGGTGCCACCACTGGCAACCATTAATCACTGGCACCCGTGGCACCGAGTGAGAGAGATGGATTGACAGCGAGATTCAAGACGAAAAACTTTGTCATTCGGAAATGGATGCATCGAGTGTGATGCAGTGGCTCGGGACCCAAGCGCATCAGTGTGGAACCACTATTAAGCCTAAGTGAGAACTCTCATATCGAAGCATCACCAGTGACTCTATGCTGGATTCTCACCTGGCCTGTCAAAGCTTAAATGAACCAACTGAAATCTGGCGAGACATGACGTTAATTCCGCGTTCCACTTGCATGCCATTTAGAAACAAAACAAAACGTGTACAGAAAGTTTCCTTTTTGCTCTTAGCGTGTCACCTGCTGTAATTTATTCACCATTGCCGGTAAGGTCGTCCTTTCTTATCACCAATTCTCAAGTATCCCAATAACAATAGACTTTGCCATCTAGATCGTGACTTGATGAATTATTGAATACACACTCAAAGAACTTATAAACTACAGTTGTTATCTTCGACGAGCACAATAAACGATACTCGCACTGACACCAACACAACGCACAAATACACCTTCCCAAAGTGTCTCATAATTTATTTTTTACAATTTCTGATTTTTTAAAAATTGCAATTTAAGAATTGTATTTACTTAAGTTAGTTGTTCGAGTAAAATTTATATAATTGGATTTAGAATCAGAGAAAGTATAACAGTAATTCAAACAATTTCACTGTAGAATGAAGGAAAGTGAAATAGAACTTGTATACGTAATGTATATACACTGCTCTCTCTCTCTCTCTCTCACTTTACTAGGCCCACTTTCTCTATCATCATCCTAAGAGATAAGCCTTGGATTCCCTCGAGTATTCTCACTGTTCCATTAGAAGCCTAATTAACCGAGATTATTCGTACCGTGTGACTCCATGAACTGTCATTTGAATGCATTTTAAATTTTAATAATTTGGAAGCTAGTTGCATTTTTCCTGACTCGTACACTATGCATAGTGATAGAAGCAAATTAATTTGCTTCTAAAATCCTTCCACGCTCACTTGCTTGACTGGTAATACACTGATGACTAGTTTTCCCCAGTAGACCACCATAGCAACCTCTAGATTAGAAGCAAAATCAGATTACCTACTCTAACTAGTGGCACTTAGGGCACATCAGTCTATCTTCAATTTCACAATCAAACTGAATTAATCCTGACAAGAGTCACACTCGAGATTGAACACCACTATATATGATAAACATGAACTAACATAATCATAATCTTGATAAAAACTATCTAACTAAGTAATCAAAATTATTTTTTATAACTGTAAACAAAATTTTTAATTATAGTAACATCAATTGTTTACAAGCTCTGTGTAGCTAGTTTCTCTGTAATTTAAATTCAAAACTTTTAATACAAAAAATAACCTTAGTCACATCTACTGTGAGAAGGCAAGTGATTAATCAAAAAAGTCTACTGACCAATAAGGTAATCGGCACGATTTGAGCTACTAGAGAGCAATTAACTCGCCGTCCAGTGAAGCGTGTCACAAATCACTTGATAGAGTTATTAGTGTGGATTAGGTTTGTTCAACCCTTCCAGCAAAACAGATTGTTTTGTATAAATTGTAATAAATATATTGAAATTTTAAACCATTTAAAAAACGAATTATCAACATGAACAAAACTAGAAGAAAAGCAAACAGGACGTTTCCCCACCAAGAGGAATGTGCTTGCAAGTGATTATAAAATTTACGCTGTTTATAGTGTTGGAAGGTGATTAATCAAACAATTTTTAACAAGGGTAGTTACAAGCTAGCAAAAGCCATTGGACTGCAATTAGCTGGTGGTGAGTTGAGCAAGCCGCGTGTCAGATTCCTGTCAAGAGCGATTGAGACATCGCAAAGCATGTGTTCAGTGGTAGCCATTGTTGTAAATAATTGAAACACGTCGATAACTCAAAGTTGTGTTTTTCTCAAGTCGGAAAATCCCTGTTTGTACTGAAACCCCAAGACTTTTACCGCGTGGCATGTGTGTTTATATTAAACCATGTGAAACGTAACACAGTGCTAAATCAAAATAAAGTGAACAGAGCACATAGTTGCAGTTGACACTGAAATAACACCAAATTTGATCAAATTAATGAATGGTCAAGTTCAACTACCTGGAAATACACAAACAAACTAGGACGTTGTTAGGCAAACGTGGCCTGTAGATTGGAAGTCCACATTTGATCATTCGCTCTACTAGAGATTAATGGCACACAAACGGAAGAATTTTGCTTCAGAACACTATAATAAATACAAATTGCATACATTAAACAATCAAACATTACATTTGTTTATATTTGAGATTAAAGTAAATTCAAATCATTCAATTCGAATTTCAATTTGTTTATATTCAATAATAATAATCAATAATAAAATAGGATATTCTTAATGCGGATTATTTTAAAAGCAAATTAAGCTTGTAACACAGAAACTTGTGATCTGTTTGAGGAAAACCCAATGCTGCTACTGTTAAACGGCTATACGGCTAAATCCGTTGGTTAATGGGCCTAAGCGACAGACATCGATTCGCGAACTGTTTGTGTCGATCTAATTGTGACCTATCGCTATAATCATTACTGTATATCGATATGGAGAAGCGAGGGAGATCCCAGAAACCTCTAGAACAGTTAGGAGAGCAAAAGGGAGAGAAAAGAAGGAGAGCAATGAAATCATAATCGAGAGCTATTAGAGCCTAACTCGCGTGGTGTTGTGTTGTAGAATTGGTATAGATGGTAGTAAATAATGGCAAGACCGAGCGAGTCAGGGAATAAGGCAGATTGCAAGCTCTCGCTCCTAGGTCCGCTGCTATCATCGAGCTGAAATAGATAGGTAAGTACTACTGGAGAATCGATGGTCTCTCACGGTGTTCTCATATCAAGAATAAAACACACGCACACACACATCAAATATTCCTAGTGATGGATCGAAAGCAAAAGACCCAATCGGAAATCAATTAAATCTACTTTTGTCGATCTTGAGTTGTATTTGTTCCTTGGTAATATCTACGATACGCTCCCACTCTAAACCCTTAACAATTGCAAACAAATGAAAATTCAATAGGTAGAGTGTGTTGTAAATTGTTTCCGCTTAGTTGTCTTCTGCTTGGTATCTTTTTGTGCAAATACAAATATTGAGATAGTTTCTTACATTTGAGAATCAAACCGGATGCTGTTCGTACTGATTAAATTTGCCATGGAAATCCTGGTCAAGTTAATGCAACCTTCTTTATGTTTTATTGTAATACTCATCTATGAAGGTAATAAAAGTTGTAATGAGTAATCTCAATGCTTTGCTTAATAAGTTTTAACTTAAATATCTTTATTGTTTTTTTCAAGAAAATGGCTAAAAAGTAAAATGAGAAAAAACGTAGTGTTTGGTTAGCTACTTTAGTGAAGCACAGAGTTGTTTTAAAACCAAAAAATGTGTCCATTAGAGAACGACGCCAATTCCCAACAGATTCATCACATCAATGTTTCAATTACCAAGCAAAAAAGCTAAAGGGAATAACTTTTAAAGTTTGGTGAACTATCGATCCATGTGGAAGGATGGCAGTGAAATTAGTTTGTCCCAGTCAAGTAATATTTGTCCGTTAACGCAAGCAGCTTTGATAGTCTAACAAAGATGACTTTTGTTGTTCAGATTTTAACTTTATCCTCTTTCTGTTTCCAAATCATTTGACACTAAACTGGCAACATTTAACTTGAGCATCTACTTGCCACGTTCCACAGTCGAATTCATTTGAAGATGATACCAAAATCAATCAACCAACTTTACTTATTGTGAAAACAATAAAGAATCAAATACATCAGATTTCAACACAATGCAAACTAAACTGAGCTACGTTTTGTTATAAAAATACTAGAATCGAGATAGAGAGAGAGAGAGAGAGAGAGAGAGAGAATGTTGTCGTGTGGGATCTCACAAGAATGCAAGACCCAAGTGGCCTCGTGAATTATGTTGCACATAGACATGCACATGTGATGAGCGAGAAAGCAGGCAATCCAATTATGTAGATCCGTGAATGCCACTGGAGCAGTGTGGTCATTACTGGAGCCAAGTGAGTGCCTTGCCACAGAGTAGATAGACTCGTTTTCTTTTCGTGTGCGTTTGTGAACAATAATTCCATTTCATTGCCCACTCATTAAAACCAACGCAAAAGTTGGTGTTAATTCAGCCTTCCTTGGCCATCATCGAAGAGTCACAAGAGGGCCTGGTGCCAACCGAGAATTGGCTCAATCAGGTTAGTCGAGCCGACTCACATTCACCCATTCCAGTTAGTCTTCTTAATGCATACCTCTCCTCTCAAGTGTAGCAAATTCGATTCCAACCAACTAAAAGCGTTTTTCCAAGCACAGAAATCTCTTCAAAACAAATAAGAAAACAAACATCAAAATTTCAACTTAGCGTTAACAATTGTGATGTTGTTGAGGAGGATCATGCGTTCAGGAGCAGGAATTATGCAAAATAATGTTGCTAGCAAAAACCCTAATGCCCCAAAATCAGTTGCAATTTACTAAATTAATAACCTCACATGCAATGATTATGTGTAAGATCAACATTTTAACGTGAGTTTTCAAGATTTAACTCTGCTCATGTTGTTCAATTTCTGTAAGCGGTTAGCCATGGCTTAAATAAAATTTAATTTAAATCCAATAAGTGCACTACATATTATGGCTAGTTTTTATAGCTAATCTTTATCATTCATTCAACAAGCTGTTTGATTTGGAATGTCCAAAAAAGAATTGTTTGCAAAAATAAACCCAAGTTTGACTGTAGCCACTTGGCACTTATCTCGAGCAAATGGGCAAACAATGAGGAACCACACGGAAGCTCCACTTGATAGAACGTGATTAAAATGTGTAAAACTAAATTAAAGAAAAGCCATAGTATAGAAGGCGGTTGAAATTGCGATTTTCTGAAATATAAAAGAATCCAAGCAAGAGCAAATAAACAAATACACCTCTCACCACTTGGCTCAAATCTTAGTCATGCCATTTTACCTTTTTTCTTTTCACTATAATTTGTAAGATGAAAAAAGAGAAACTCGTCAGAATAAAAAACATTAAATTTGAGAGTAACATAACCACACCTCTAAAGTTACCTATGGCCATAAAAGACAACAAAAGTGGAATAATGTGCATAACAGAAAGGAGGCTCAGAGTAAGAGTGTTGAAATAGTAACCAAAAATTGATCAAGTTTCAAGAGTTCGGGCAATAGAATGTTGTCTTATAATCACAATGCTCATATTGTATTGTCTTGCTACCACTTGGAACACAATAGGCAACTAGACTAGTGTATGTTACCTGATTGGGTCGGGTTGAAGTAAATCCCAACATTTCTAATCTGGTGGCGAGTGCAAACCACACAAGCAATCTCGATTGGTGGTGTTCGATGCCAGAATGCAAACAAATGGACAGTGTTTCTACTCTGTACTGCACTACAGTGTACCTCCCATTTGATCTATACCAGTCACATCACTTTCTTGTCTTCCAAGGAACAAATTAAAATTTCCCATCACGTAGTATTCTCTTTCCCTCTCTTACTCTCGTTCTTTTCTTTTACCAAATCCAAACAGATGGACCAAACGAAAGCGAGTCAACACACGGGAGTCTACATGCACATGAAAAAGTCCCCGCAAATGCATGAGCAGTATTCAACGAATAGAATTAGAAAAGCCTACCAAATTAAACTGATCCATCTCTCTCTCTTTCTCCGGCCGGGCATAGAAATACGATGTAAATCTGCTCAATCGTCCTTGGGACACGTAGTCTGCACCCTCGTTTTTTTGTGCCGATTGTTACGCGAGAGGTGGCATATTTAAACAGTGGATTTTTCTCGCCTTGTCACAAAAAGGAGATGGAAAACGTAATATTCATTACCGGGAAGCTCATATTCACACTCGCTTACTCCAAACATTGATATGCTCTACCTCTAATGTGTATGCAAGTAAAGTGACATCACAAATCAGAATTGCAAACAAAAAATAAATCAATATGATTTGCTATCAGTAGTTTATGTCTATTTCGTGAAAAAAAATTGTATTTCAAAAAACTAAAATAAACCTACCAAGATATGTGAAATTTCACAGTAGCTGTAAAATAAATCCGTGTTAGATGTAAATCCAATCAGTAAGCGATTCGGATCAAATTACCAAGCAAGTGCACTAGTGAGAAGGAAGAGATGACATTATTTAGTAGCAACAAACGTTAGTTTACTTTAGTTAGTGTCATACACACACATTTAGTGTACTACTACTAAGAGGCTTGATTTAAAGTCACAATGAGTGCCCCTTTGCCCATGGAAATGGCGGTGATGTTATGCTATGATCATTCTCGCCTGTCGACTTAATGCAGTACTGCAGACCACTAGTGCTAGGCAATTGCAATGGTGCCTCTCTCTAGTATTAACAGACTCACATGCCGGGAACAATCACCTCACAGAAACGATGCCATTGTCGCACCGAGGATAGTCTCAATTAGGAAAGCAAATTATATGTGAGTGTGTTTGCCATGCCTGGCGAAGCTTCACCAGTGGTATTAACTTATAATTCAACTCAAACGAGATTCGACATTGCACCAGAAACAATAGTACCAAAACCATTTTCAAGCGTCTTCTCTACAGATGATGATGATGACAACGACACTCGGCGCTGGAATCCATTCCGAGCATCACATAGTCTACAAACGTAACAGACACTTAAGTAAAAAATAAAGAAATAATTGTAATGTCACTAGCAGAATAAGTTAAAATTCTAAATCAGTGATTACAGGTGATTTCATATTGTAATAGTTTATAGTTATGAACTATTAAGCCGAAACTAGTGAAAAACATGTTATTAATAAATTACAAATCAACTAAATTACCAAAATAATCTTTGTTTAAAATCAGTTTAAATCGAAAAAAAGTTCGAATCCCATTTGCTACTAAAGTCACACTTCTTTCATCCCCAGTAATTTATGGGAAAATCGACAGTCGAGAATAATCTAAAATCACAACAGTCTCCGTTGATGATACAGATTCATTGTGTATAGAAATGTTAGTAAGAAAGCAAGCCGAAATCAACAGAATGTGAGTGTCTCGCCTCGATGTGCCGAGTGTGATATAAAGTCTCGTTAGTGCGATCGTTGATGTCAGATCTCAGCGAGAGAACGAGAGACTGTCACGCGGAGAGTAAGAGCAAGAAGAGAAGGAGAGTGAAAGGACAGAACCTTGCAGGGAAAAACATAAATTTTTTATATGTACTTCTCGGTACTAGCGTTCATTGGTTGGTTCCGATTGACCGGTCATGCTTGTCTGGTCTGTGGTGGTGAGCTGAGCTGCACACGCTTCGACCCTACTCTGTCGTGGATAATTAAAATCGAAAGGGCATGCCCAGAGAAGAGAGAGAGAGAGAGAGAGAGAGAGAGAGAGCATCGGGCCGGGTATCGCCCGGGCTAGGTAGCGAGATGGATCCACCACGGACCGATCGGTGTCCAGTGGTGCGCGTGCCACTCGCCAAACATTTGTCGAGTCAATGAGCCAGAATGGAGTCCTCACTCGCCCACTTTTCTTCTTCTCTTTCTCCTCTCACATTGACCCACCAATCTTGAATTGCTTAGGCTCCACACAGCTCTTGTTACCCAAAGCTTTTCTTTCAATTTCAAAAGCAAACCTTTTTTTGCGTTTAACAAAAATCCGGAAAGTCACAAATTATTCACGTGTAAACTTCTATAATAATAATATATATAAAATTAGATATTCATCAAAGCGTTTGCTTGGGATGAACAGACTTCACCAAAGCTATACAAACATTGAAAGACTGCACTTGCTGACAACACGCCAAGTGAGAAGCTTCTCCACCAAACAAAATCTCAAGAACTTAGCCATCAGTAAGAATGAAGTAAAACAAAGGCGCACCAATTGATTGGTGCCAAATCGAGCAGAACGATCGGGCAGAGCAAGGTGAGTGCCATTAAAAGCCAAGTTGAAAGAATAAATATGGTCAATTTAAACTAAGAAGAAGCAACGAAAACAATTTCATAGAATGAAATGACGATTGAATAAAAATAATAAAGATAAATAATATCAGTGATACAGATAAATCTGAAACACTCAGCAGTTTTATTTTTCTATTAATAATATATTAAATGCAACTGTCACAATTTTGCTTCCAGACACTGGGCTTTTATCTAAACTTTCAACAACTGATTCTGGCAAATTCTTTGTAAGTTAGTGTCATTTGCCCCGCAACCACAGCTATTTGCTTATGATTATTTTTTAAATTATATGTAGGAAGTAAATCGCAAAGTCAAACTTAACATCCTTGTCATCGAGAAAGAGAAAGAGATAGAAGAGGAAAAAATAGAGAAAAATGAAACGACATACTGTATGTAAATTGAATGTATTGGACACGATGCTCCGGGGCACAACTGTACCAAACGGACAACTGTGTCCAACTAAAATCTATAGTTGAATGTGGTACAAGGCGGTACTGCTGTCAAATCAATCGAGAAACTCAAGCCAACTTTACCTGCAACTTACCATGCGTGGGCTGTATGCGTGTACACTAAATGCTATTATCTACAACTGGACGTATGCTTCCGATCGGTAAAGCATATTTACGCTTCTTTCTCTTCACCGGAAATCACACCTAGTACTTGGCAGATTGCAATGTGCTAAGTTTACTCAAATCGGGAATCACTCTTGGGGATTCCCACCAACCATCGGGTGTGCAAGTTTGCTGTGGTTTGCTCATGTTCAAAGCTCAACCAAAATCAATCTAACCAAGCAGAGATGATGCAAAATCCTTTTGCAACAAAATTTCAAAACCATCTTGCGCCCCACAAGTAAAATTAAATTGAGCATTACTGAGTAATCTAATTTTTGTTCGTGGAGAAAGAGGAAGAAAGATAGAAAGAACATAGCGAACACTCAAACTGATTGGTTCTCAAGACTCTTGAATATTATTAGATTAGGTGTGGGCTGGCATAAGCGGTGCGGAGTTCTTTTAAAAAATTTGAATACTTGCGCACTGTTTCTAATCAAACGAACCAATGTAAGCGAGTCTCTAGACCAGCCCAGAAGCGATAGTTAAATTGAATTATAGTTTCTATTGTGTATGATTATTATGGAATGACGTTGTAGTGGGAGCAAACATAAAGATCACTAAGACCCCTCACATTAGGCAGTAACTGCTTTTTCATCAGAAATGATTTTGCATATTTCAGACCATTCGAGCTCGGTGGTTGTGATGTCACTAACACTGCCTACTCCTTCCCCCTCTTTTGCACCCAAACCATTTGTGGATTTATTACCAGCCATCATCATTATAGAATCATCTAGAGGAATTAAAATTTTGAAAAACACTAGAATCAAGCATATGTAACATTGGCAAAAGCAATATCTTGATGTCATTAAAGTGAGGTTATTGTTTCACATTCAAATCAAAGTCTGGATTGGTTTAACTGCAAAAATAACCAGCATGAAGGCACAAATTTTATTTAAATAAGAAAAATATCCAGAAATTTCAAAATGATTATATTCACGTGTCGGGTGGCAATAAAAATGGACCTATGTTTTGGGTTGGGCTGTCTTGTGATCAATAGACGGTCATAATGAATATGGCCAGTGTGCTTGCCAGATCGATGCCAGCGTGATAAATTGACCTAGAAGCCACGTTGGTGAAGTTAAAGTACAGACAGCTTGCTAGATCGCACCAGTGATACTTGCCTGATACACTCACTTCTCGAGATTGTTGTCCAGTAGGGTAAAAACCAAGAGTAAATCGTGCTGCGTAACCCAATTCGATTGTTCACAGCAATTTTCACGCTCAGTTCAATCAGAATTGAAACCAAAAACCATAATTGCGGATTGGCTCGTTTTATTTAAATAAATAAAAAGAACTCTCACAGTAGAGCACTTTAGCACAAAAAACTTTTATCTCTCAATTGAAGAATTGGGTTGAGTCTGTGAACAGTGCAAGGAAAGTGTAAGTGCGAGAGACGTCATCAATCAATGGAGAGGGCCGCATATGCAAATAGTGGACAACGTCCACCACCATCATCATCCACCATTCAAGAGAGACATATCAATACTACCCTAAGATTGATCGTGCCCACTTACCAATGCTCACACTAACACTTTCACCAAACCTAGTCTAGACGCGACAATTCTACTGCGATTATCACTTCTCAGTCAACCTTTTAGACAAAACTCATCGACAATATTAACTTGATGATTACATCGATCAATTCAATCAACAACAAAGCACACTCATCTCTATTTCAAGTCGATTGTATTTTTCATATTTAAAAATTCAATTAAAACTTAACAAATGAGAGAGAGAGAGAGAGAGAGAGAGAGAGATTGAGCAAATCTTCATTTGAAGTTTACTGATCTACATCCATGCATTATTCACGTTTTGAATGTGAAGCGCCATCTATTAGAAATATGTTAAGTTAATCAAATTTAGTTTACTATAGATTAGAGTAAGCCTTCACAAATTTGCAACTCAACTTTCAATGTAACAGTCGCTCTACTAAATGTAACCCATAGTTTTGACTTTGTGCTTGTTTCGGCTTTGACAAAAATTAATTTTTTTAATACGGGCAACACTCAAAAAACTGACAAAAATGTTCTCTACCTTTGGTTTACAAAGTGGTTCTTTTTTGATATGTGGCTCTTATGGCCTGCTCTATGACAATTTATATATTGGAGGTCTTTTCTTGAGCAGATTGTTGAGTGTTGCCTGTAACATGAAATTTAAATTATGACTTTAAACTTAACCAACATTCAGCATTTTTGTTCAGGAACTTCCTCATACACTGATTTGTTTTGCTGATTTAAAAGTAGCTAAAACACAAACCAGTTTATGAAAAGTTTTTTTTGAACAGGATAAGTTTAAATTCATAGTTAAATCAATCATAAAAAATTTAAAATAGATATAATATTGTTACAGCCTAAATTGTGTTACTTAATCCAATCTTTTGTCACTTCACTCAAGCAACATAAACTTATTACATAAAAATAAAATAAAAAACAAGAAATTTTGATTGAAAATAGTACAGGACCAATCTATATTCTTCAAAATCATTGATATAGACTTTCCAAAACAATTTTACTCAACTCAAAATAAATTGTAAAATAAGAAAAAATAATTCTAAAATCTTATCAAAGTTTTTAAAGCTTTTGCAGTTTCTCGTCACCGAGTGTCAAATGTTGCGAAAGAAGAAAAGCTAAAACAACCAATTGAATTTTTAGATTCTTTAAAAACGACAAAACTTTCAATTGGAGAAAAACATTAACGAATCAGAGTTATATGATTTATTAAACATTACGATTTCAATAATTTCACAAATACAATTTTTTTATCATGATAAATTAACAAAACTAGGTGTTGAATTATATTCGTTTTTTTGACAAATAACATGGAAGAACAATTTTGGTGTAGAGAAAAAGAAGAGTTGTCAATTAAGCAGTGGTGAGAGTGAAGCGGAACGAAACGGCAGCTATCATCAAGCACCGAGCAATTCTTTGTTTTAACATAGTATTCAATTTGAAAACCTCAAACGTGCTAATGCTGGTAGAGTGTCTGGTAGGTACACTGTCTCCACCAAGTGAGCTTGAGTGGCGTAATTGAAACACTAGTGCCCACAGCACCCACTGCTACTGTCTAGCAGTCGGTGGAGCACGTTGGTAATTAAAGCTCACCGTTGGAATCGATTGGCAGTGGTGCCAGTTGGCAATGTACTTCGCAAGCTTAGTTACTCCCCGGTGGATCGTATAATCATATTAGATTGTTTCGCTTCTCGGTCAATGAGTGAACATGAACGCACAAGAGAAAGATCAAATGCAATCACTTCATTGCTCGAATTATGCTTTGAAGAATACAACCAGCAACCATCAATGTAACGAGAAAGATCAACACCCAATACTAGCACTTCTTCACAATGAACACCATGGATAATTTTGTGAAACAATGTTCAAACCTAATAATTGCCAGAGACCAATCAAATTGTAACAAAACTGTGCTTCACAACTTCCACAATTGAACTTAAGATTTGGTTTGAAGCATTTGACAATTGTCTCATTGGTGAGACTAATCCTTCAATGGCAAAGAGTTGCATGTCATTGCTCTCAATTAGTCTCATCACGAGTTCGCACCCACTGTATAGGAAGTGGTGAGACATATTTGCATATGCGCGCCAACGAGCGGTGTCTTGCAAAACTGTCAATGTGAGTGGCTAATGACTGGCTGTGCAAATTCCAGCGTCATTCGGATCGCAACCCGCGAAGTCTCTTTGGCATGTCGAACTCGGACAAAATGCTCCCCAACCTCACTCCCTCCCAGGCTCATTCACTTTCCGGTCGTTCGCTTACCCAGAGCCTCTTTCCAGGCCATTACCGAAAAGTGTCTCGGTCTGACCGAGCTATGGCTCTCTAATCTAATCTCGATTCAATTAAAAACAAACCACTTTTGCCTGTACTATGGCCTATTGAGATAAGGTTTCTTGGTTCTTCATGACATACTTCTAGTTCTGCACCAAGGGAAAGTAGAATAACTCGAAAATACTGTAGCTGGAGGATATTTCATTAGGACTTGACCAATCGAAACCAGTCGAATGATAGCAATAAAACTAAAGGACTGATCGACTAACGTGCTTTTTCCGTACCGCTTAGGTAAGTAAAAATATCCGGTAATTTGCATGAATAACTTCAACAAACTGCACAATGAGTATCAATAATTAATAGATGCAAGTCATGGACCTGGAAGGAATCGAGAATAAGTGAAGCACGGCAAAGATAAGACGCTAGTGTTGGATGTCGGAAGGTAATTTTCCACGTTCGTCTCATTCATAGGCTAATTAAAGAAAAGCAATCGAGGGCAGAGATTTACCAAAGTGTTACCACTCAAATGGCTCAGCCCAAGCAGTCTAAGAAGTGGCAATCATTAGAAGACCCTAAGAATAGCGGAGATATCAACTTTAATTACCATATAAACCTTTTGCTAAACAACAAAGTGAGATTCTTCTAACTATTTTAATATTAAGTAAACCAATTTTATAAAAATGCATCTAATCTGATTCAAAAATAAGCACAGTTTATTGCTAGTTGATAAAAATTGACAAGAAAAAATAATAAAGAAGAATGTGATAAAATATCAGTGCAGGGGGCAGAGGTCCCAAATGAGCCAGCCAATTGGCCTATTTCGATAGAACACAAGTTGGGTGACCCATCGCCACTGATCTATGGATTGCTCTGCAAAGTGCCACTGGGGGTAATTGGCCTGCGTAATGATAGATCACCGCGAGGCGAACATGTCGTGTGCACACCAATCCGGCTATTTCAATTCTCATACTGACATTGGCTTTCATATGAGACATGGATAAGTGAGGCAGAGGGAGAGTCAGTGATAGGTAGTGAGCGGCAATAAAAATTAGCCTAGTATTCGTGCACTGAGACACTGAGGCTGCATAGAACCAACAATCATTCTCGATGACTAATTGGAAGTCATGGCGATGGATTACGATATAATACACCCAGAGTGATTCCATACAATCATAGACAGTAAACATCTCCAAAGGTTTTATCGATTCACAAGACCACTAAAACTACAAATTACCATATAAGCTCGCTCTCTAATTAGAATATACAAACAGGATCCATTCAAACCAATCATAAAAGAATAAACAACAACATTCACTTGGCTAATGTCGACTTCTCCGTAGTGCTTTTATGTCAGCAGATTTACTTTTACCTAAATTATAATTATAATAATAATTCTCTGGTGTGTGATACCCAAATGCAAGCCAGTCAAAGAATATCAACTTTTCAATTAGTTCTTTGAGATGCGAGTTTTTACTTACAGACTGTACTAGTTTGGGCAAAACTATAATGAAACACTAATAAAAATTAAATTTGTGAAAGCTGTCATGCAAATGATGCCACATTTGCAAATTATTCCCACACACGTCAGCACCGAGCTTGGTCACCATAATTCAACATGCAAATGAACTTGAGCGCTTCAGATGCATCTTTCATTCAATCTCATATTAAGATAGAAAAAGGAGAGAGAGAGAAAAGCTATATTTTGGCATAAAACACTAAATTGAAAAAATTTCACACTAATGCGAGCTGTTGGATCAATTGCCACATATCCACTGTATGCGCCATTTTTAATAATTAAATAAAATAACATATCATTGCGATTAAAGTATTTTACTGGATAGATCTAAAAGGAAGGATCATTGTATGGGAAGAAAGGAGAATGAAGAGATGACGCACAGAGTGAGCAATTGTCTTCTTCTCACCATTGTTTCAGTTAAATTGAATTAACTTGAATGTATAACTTACACTGCTTTGACAAAATCCGGCAAATTCATCACAACACACGAGAGCAGCAGCAGATTTTGCAGTTGGACCAAAGTGGAACAATTTTAATTTAGACAAATTACGATTGCTTTGCCTGCCTGGTTGGGATGGATGGATAGCATGAGTGTGGCTGAGTGAGAGATCTAGGAGGATTGTTTCTGCCTCGTCTGCTCGCATTGGATCGTCTCATTAATTATTCAAATAAGCGGACCAAATGCTGCACAGACAATAAACCGGGAGAGCGAGTGAACCAGAGAATCAATTTCGAGATTTAGACAAGTTCAGGGAATTAAAGCAAAGCTCCACACCAGCACATCAATTGAGAGCCTCGTAAGCACACACAGTAGAAATTCGTAATCTACACTTGGCGGGCATCAAGCGTAATGCCAATTTCGAATTTGAATTAAATCTTAAAAGTGCAAAATGACCAAAAAACACTACATTTTTCATTCACTTTCATTGTTTTATGGTTTTAGAAAAATTAGGGTGAATTGTTAGGATATAACAAAAAAATTAAAAAAATTGCATACAACTTTAACATAGGAAGACGAATGCAATTGAGGTTTAAACCAAATCAGTTTTACTTGCCCTTCTCTTGAAATCCCCACTTAGTTCAAGAGAACGAGAAAGAAAGAGAGAGAGACTGGTGATTTGGCATGCAAGTCCAGTTGAGTGTGAGATCGATGCGGTCGCAATGTGAGCACTAAGAAAGCCACTAGGACAGTGCACAGTACCGCAAGACAAGAAACCACTAATCGTAATGGGCAATGGGCAAAGTTAATTTTAATTGCAGATCATCACTGCAGTACAGTGCCACACTTGGCACAAACCCGCCAAGTAGATGAAGTAGAATTTAAATGGACCAATTTGGCGGACTAGAACGCACCGAGTAAAGCAAAGTTCGATTGGCATTCATTCCAATGAGAGACAATCCAATCGATAAGAAAGCGATGCCGTGCAGCTATTCACAAACACACCTCTTGTTTTAGTTATGACTCTAAACTTAACCAGCATTTTTGTTCGAGAACTTTTTCATACACTGATTTGTGTTGCAGCCACTTTCAAGACCAGTAACACAAATCAGTGTATAAGAAAGTTCCCGAACAAAAAATCTGGTTAAGTTTAGATCCATATTTTAGTCCACAATTTATACTAAGAAAATTAGTCATGTTTTTGTTTTTAAAAAAGATGGTTTTAATATTTAGTATTTTTCTATTCTATTCACAATGATAGATTAATAACTCTTGATGCCTTTAATGATAATTAGTGCAAACATAATAGTGTGAAACCGAAGAAAGAAATACAAACTGTTTTGTCACTCAATCTAATTTACTGACATCTCTTTTACTACAGCAGACGTTTGACAAAACGTGAAATAAAAGAATTTACCAAAAGCCTAAATGCTTGAAAAATGGCAAATTAACACTCGGTTGGGTTGAGCGTTTTTTCCTGCGCACAGGTTCTTCGGTCCAATTCGACCCAAGGTATTGCGCATGCGTCAGGCGAAAGGCACATGCGAGTCACACTGTGTGACTCACACATGCGTAGTGATGCGAGTGCTCGCTGCCAGCGGTGGCTGCGCCAGACTACCGAAGTACTTTCTATGTGTTACGGCTAATCTGACACTCATTCCAAAAAACAATTTTTAACTAGAAAACCTATTTTTCTTTAACTTTCATTTATTTTTATTTTATAAAAATCCCACATTAAAGAACAAGCATAGGAAAGTGGCCTCAGAAACTATGTCTAAGAAAAACTGTTGCCATTTTGCAACGAAGTGAAGTTTCAATAAAATTCTTTTTACGATTTAATCTACGCAAAATAAGCTTCCTTGTGGTTGTAAATAAGTTTTTGAAAATTAAAAATTTTTAGAGTTTTGACAAGAAATTTAATGAGCAAATTTTGACTTGAAATTTTTAATGAATTTACATTTTCAATTTTTTTCTTGGTTATCTCTCATTTCAGAAAAGCTTTAATTTTTGTTTTGGTAATTTAGTTGTATGTTTTATTTAAAAATTACAAGTTAAGCATTTACTTTTTGGGACAAATTAGAATTAATGAGCAAACTAGTTTTTGGGTTTTGCTTGCTGAGGCCACTTTTCTATGCTTACCGGGTAATGTTCTTTCATGAAAATTCGAAAAAGTCAGTTTTTTTGTCAAAGGCTTCATATGCTAAAAAATTTATGAAAATGCCTTGGGTCCAAAGTGACCTCCGAATGACCAACTGATAGAAACAATCAATAAATTTTAAATTTGATTAAATGAACTTAATTAGAGTGACTCGAGAGATATAAACTGACTGTTGTCTAAAGACCTCTTTGATATGCTACTCGGTAACAATGTGGTAAAACTCTGTCTCCTCACTAGCACCTTGGTTAGAGTAAACTGTGATTATGCTTTAATAAAATAAAACAAAGTTAGATGGCCTGCAATTGCACCAAACTGAAACATTTTGGACTTCTCGTAGTTTTAGATTTAAAGTCGGTACTGGACAAACGTCCTTATCCAACTACACGTCCATTGTCATCACTTGCTGGCTTACTCTTGCGCACACGTTTTGAATTCTTCGGCTTGACTTTGCTTCGATAGTACTCCTTGTAATCTAATACTTAACATATTTCAATGACTTACTAAGAATTTGATCCAGAGATTCGTACAGTGCAGGTGGCAACTTGTCCATGCTCGGATAGCCATCTAGCGCCTTTCCAAAAATATTATCGATTAATTTGTAGAGACCAGTAGGAGCCTCTTCATAGTCTCCATAGGCACGAAGTCAGACACATTTCACTAAGTAATCTTCAATTACTTGTTCGCCGCTGTTCCGAGCACCTTCAATCACCTGAAAGTGGTTGAGTTGGTCGAGTGTATGCTGGTTACGCATTGACTTCATCTCAACTTCCATGTTGTGAACCTTCTGAACTTCCATGTTGAGTCAACGTTTCAACTCGTGCCTCCAAACTAATCGAATTATTCAAGAGAGGGAGAGGATTTGCTGAAATTTGTTAGAGTAATTGTTGTTGCTCTTTTTTGCTTTTTAGCTTCAAACGCCGGAACTGAGTTGAACAACGCAGTCATTTCCAACTGAAGATTCGTTGAAATTTGTATAAAAATCCTTAAAACTAGTAAAAATGTTATATAAAAAAATTGTTTTTGTTAGTAGAAAATTTATATAGAAATTTAAAATACCTTCAAAATAAGATGTACAAATACTGTGCGCTTCGTTATCGTTGCAAAATTCAACAATCCAACACATTCATTCTTGAAAACTATTAAGAAACAATTTAATAAAAATAGAATATAAGAAACAAAAGAATTGATTATCTGAAAATAATTAAACACAAAATATAGAGTAGAAGAAGAGTTAAACGTTAGTCGGACAGTGAGGACGTTTGATTATCAAGGTGGAAATAGCTATTTGCAACACGCGGGTTGAAATAGTGCTTTTGCTTTCCAAGAATTATTTTTAAACAAAGAACTAAAAGAAGAGTTACGTTATAGTTGGAGAAGCCAAACAATGAGACAAGTGTTCCGTTGGAGTTGATCGATTATTTGTGGATAAGATCAACGAAATAGAGTGATAAGAGTGGCCTGTTGATGGCGACGGGCGATAACGGGGTTTGAGCAGAGAACCGAGTGATTCCACTTCCCGTTAGTCCACTTGCATTGCGCACTTTACTTGCTTCGCATACATCAAGAAGTGCTGTGTGTTAACCATGAGTGAAAACCGACCTAAGCTTTCGGCTAATCAGGTGCCAACTTCAACCGCTTCACCGAGAATGGGGTTTCCTTATTGGCCAGGCACTGATGCTTCGCAAGCCAATTTTTCCAACCTGAACAGTTATCCTCAACCATTCTTCATGCCTGTACCTCTATTTAATCCTTACTATCCTTACTACTTTACTCCTCAACAATCAATGGGACCCATGCCGCCTGCGCCTCCCATGGCTCCTATGGCACCCTTGGCTCCTGTTCCGCCCTTGGCTCCCATTCCGCCCCCGGCTGGAATTCCACCCTCGGCTGCCATTCCGCCTCCGGCTCCCATGGCGCCTCCGCCTCCCATACGTTCGACTCCACCGTCAACCACTTCTTACCAGCTAAAGCCGCAGCAATCCTTTGGCAAAAGTGAAGATGTTTTCAAGGAAAAGACTCGACAGATTAACGATGAGCCAATGGTTACTCGAACCTTAGGATCGTTTCGAGAAAGTTTGGAATTCTATGGAAATTCTGTAGTGGTTTACACTCACGGCACTTCGAAACACTCGGGTCGACTCGATTCCTGTGCCGGTTTGTTAATGTTTCTTTTATCATGATCCATTTTCAATTTTAATAATATTTTTCTAGGAATTGGAATTTACTGGGCCGATAACCATCGCTTCAATCGATCGTTGCAACTCTACGGCTTTGAACAAACTGCGCGACGTGCTGAAATCAAGGCAGTGGTTCTGGCAATCAAGAACGCCATGTATAATGGCTATAAACGCATTTTGATCTGTACTGACAACTACTTTGTGGTTCAATGCGCCACTCAGTTTCTTCCCCAATGGCAAAGCAATGATTGGTATGATTCGGATGGACAACTGGTCCAAAACAAGGATTTGTTCCAGTACCTTAACAGTGTGATGATGGGTATGGAAATGGTGGAGTTCTGCTACATCCACAACAGTCCCGGACTTGATCAGGCTAGGAAACTGGCTCAGCTCGCAACTAATTTTAACTAACTTTAGATAACCATCATACTTGTATCTGGTTTCAATTCTAATAATTTTGATCAAATATCTACGTTCTATTTTCTATTTTCACATTTTTATCTTACAGTTTTGTGTTTTCCACATTTTTATAATATATATACATCTAATTTATGTTAATAAAAATAATTTTGGTCATTCGAAACAATAGAAGTTGAAAGAAAAAATATACTTTAATTCGAATCAAAGCTGAAACTCTCACTTTCAAAGTAATCGATGCGATTGAACGAAAAAAATTAGATTCACTGCCAAAAGTTAATTTCCAGTGGAAAGTGAATCCAATTTTGAGTAGCTGCATGTTAGTGTGAATTCGCTCAATTCCAAAGACAACAAGAAAAGAATAATGATAGGTTATTTTCCTTGAAAAGGTTTTGTATTCGCACCGAGAATCACTTTCTCTCGTGGTGTCTCTACTTTGGATGTAAATAGATTTAGGATGGATGGCATCGTCTGGCTCGTTGACCTGATGTATTCAAAATCAAGCAGAATGCTTCGAGTGCGATCATCGGAGAAAAATCAATTTTTTTACTAGTAGCTACCACTCACTCCTCCCCACCAAAGTGAGTGTTGAGAAATGATACGATCACAATCCGATTACCGACTTTTACTAACTGCTGTCAGTACTTGGCAACATTAAACGAACTCAATGTTCAAGCAAAGAAAACAGAAAGGCAGGAACATCATCACAATCAGCAACAATCCCATTGTGTCGATTCTTTGAGCAGAGAACCAAACTTAATTTTGCAATGCTTGAATCTAATTTTGCCTTGATAGTGATAATGATTCACTGAATTGCTCAAGCATCGCACTTTTTGTTTGGAGAATATTTTGCAATAAAAATAAGATAAACTTGGTATTAAAATTATTTTATCAAGGTTTTTAATTTATTGTTGAAAAAAATGAATTAATTTTTTTAATTTTTTATAAACTTGTATAAATTACAAGATTTAAAATCACCAAAACTGTCAATTTGTGGTAGCTGTGACAAAACGCTTTTTATTTGAATGTAAAATGTCTCCGGCGTACATCGAATCGAGTATGTTTCTGAAAAAAAGTGTCATCAGTCGTTGTTGTCAATAGTGCTTGTCGAATTAGCATCAATGGTCCGGGCTAAATCATATTAGAGAGAAAGTGAACGCGAGCGACCTACTAAATCCATCCATAAGACAAGCAGCGATCCATCTATTTTGCTCGATGCTGTCGCTTTCCACTGAGTCTCGATCGATGTTGCACAACTCGAGCGAGCTTCGATTGTCATCCTTCCCCGAAAGTTCGCTCTCTCTCTCTCTCTCTCTCTCTCTCTGGCGTCGCTCGGTGACAGATCAGTCAATCCACGAAGCCAACCAATGTTGCTCACTATCTCACTAGTTTTTAGATCGATATTCGAAAATGAAATTTATTAATTTAAAATTCAAATCTATTAAAGTATCCATAGATGTTGAACGGCAATAGCCGCACATGTTCCTAGTGCATCGAAAAGGCCGGAAATGATTGTTGAGAGTGTAATCACAAAAGCGTTCGAGCAAGAAGCAGATGAACCGGGGAGTGAGTTACAAGATGCTGTCGTGGTGATTGGCCGCATCGCTTAGCTCCACTCTTTCCATGTCGCTTCAAAGCCATTCAAATTGGCAACGGATCATCATTCATCATCAAGCATACACATACACACAACACACACATTCACCGATCGATATAGACACGATCGAAGCATCATCTTTTTGGAGAAACTTTTTACTAAAGAAGACTGTATTGTTCCTTTCCCAAAACTTAATCCGAATAAATTATGACAAATTAAAGAGTTTTGCTTGACAAAAAATCTACATATATAACAAAAGTATTTGTAGATCTACAAAAGTATTCAATAAACATAATGAGATGAAAATTTTAGATTTTGAAAGCATGATTGCATGTCATTTCTCGAAGGCCTATAAAGGACAAATTGTTGTGTCTTGTCATGGTTGCTTGAAAGATATAAATAATTTAAGACAAGAAGCGCTGTTCTAGAATGAGGCGTGTCAATAATTGATTAGGTGGAAGAAAACAATTAAAAATAATTAAAAGAACGGAGTTGAGTGGATTTCGCACCGTGTAACGGCAAGTTTCAAACACAAGATTTTCTTGTTGATAAACCAGGTAGTCGACTCAATTTACGGCAATATTGTAGAGACAGAGTTATATACATATACACAAGTATTTTTAAATTAAAAGACAAAATGTTTAGCTTTGTCACTTAGTTCGAAAACTGTTTCAGCAATTTTATCGAACTTAATTTTTTATAAAATATAATCGTTTGAAAACCGTAGTTTCAAGTCGAAAACCAATTAAAACCAATTTTAGATTATATCTGAATACCATTAAGTTAGGTTAGGTTAAATACCATTAGAATTTTATTAACACAAGACTCGGTAATTCATGTGTAGGTGCAGTTTGAATTGGTTTGTCAAATACAAAAAGAGTGAATATTGAACGATTTGATGACATTGACAATAGTGGAGCACAATCAAAGAGCAGTCATATTTCAGAATTGCGTTGTTGGTTGAGTGTGTATTTAGTGCATTTGTATGAGTGGAAAGTAGTGGGCACAGGTTCCGAGTCGAAACTGTACATATGGCGTATCGGAATTGTACGATCGGTCGGTGACCAATGACGCTCTTCCAACGAGTGAACTTGGCTTTTGGGATACACTGGTGGTTTACTACTACTCACCTTCTTCTCTCCTGCAATTGAAGTTTCCATTGAAGTTTTCACTCTTGCTATCTCTGGTGACTTGGAATGGTCTCCACTTGCAAAATCTTTGACTTCCATCCCTTGTCGGAATTCTTTCGAAGGCAATTGAGTGTTGTGACTGTTACGAGTAAGCTTTGTGTTAGAAGTTATGGTCTTGGTGCTTATTTTATGATCGATTGTCTTCTTTTGACTATCTACAATTTTGATTTCCGGTTGCTTTCCATGATGTTCATAACGAAATGTTTTAGTTTGTGATGTGTTTGGTTTGTCTTGTTCTCGGTGAATCTTATGCTCAATAATTTTTGGCTTATGATCAGTGTTATTTGAAATATTCGTAGATTGATGCAAATCTGGTCTAATTACTTCGTAAGATCGATAAATGTTACGTTCGGAGAGTGGAACAAGGCCGTACTTGTATGGATTATATTCATCATCAAGCACATTGTTGTTGTTCAAATCATAGCCATCAAACTGATGGTAGCCGGGCGAGATCGATTTACTTGCATCACCACTTGAGGGTGTCACTTTCTTCAAGTATTGATAGCTATAGTGTTCCGTATAGTGACGCTGTGACATGGTTCGCTGTTTGCGCACATAGACACACAATCACATAGGTAAACATTGAGTGCCAACAAGTTTCTAGTTGCTTGATTGTTGGCCGATGTTTGGCTAGCTGGCAGGTTGAAGCACAGACACATACACACTCACTTCACCACATCATCATCGGTGCTGCAAGTACCAGTCCAAGCGAGTCGTCATTGTCAATCGCCTATTTATATCGCGTTGATGGATGTGAGTGCACACACACACACACACACACATACATACATATATACACACACGCATAAAGACCAATTCAGGCGAAGACACAAAAGACCAAAGCCACCTCTCTTTCACTTTGTCAATTCTCGCGATGACACTTGACTCAAGGTCAACTAGATACACTTACTACAGAGACATACAAACAATTAAATTATCAATCCAAACGACCTGTGACTTCTTGAAACACACAAGAAAATGTCAAAGATTTGAGGTGAAAACACACGAATCATGTTGCTGGATATACAACAGAGATGGTGATTGGCATAATTAACAATTCAAATCAAATCATGATGAGTATTGGCAATCGTCTGATATATCAGTTAATAGTAGGTGAGCAATGTTTATGTTATTAGATCACCACGGTAAATGGTATGGAAACTAATTCTGTGCCTAGTAACTCATTTCAAAGACAACATGGCAAAAGAGCTTGCTAACCAGTAGAGAGCAAACGTGAGCAAGTACGGAAGCTTGCAAGCAACACTACACCCAAGAGTAGACCACGTCAACGATTCGGCAAGTCACCGCAGAGACGCCACAGTCATCAAATGAGCATGTCTCGAGGCCTTGAAAACCCGGAGACGGTGCAGGGCGGAGGCAAACCAGCCAACATCTATTCATCAATATGTAAAATGTAAAAAGACGAGTAGTGAAGTAGTGCATAATGGAAAAATCCTGAAAGTTGATTATTTTTTAATACTTGTTAATAGTTCAAACGATAACTCCAACATGTATGCTAAGAGTGATTAAAATTAATCAATATTCATAATAGTAATTAAAGTTGGTTTTGTTGATTAAATTGCAACACATCAATAATATATTTAGCATTGTTAAGTTTTAAATGAAGTCAAAGCTAGCAGAATTACTTAATGCCATAGAGAAATTAGTGACGTCGTTGGTGTCACTTGTCATCAATCAATCGCGTTCAATGTCAAATTGCTTCACTTGCGAGAACCAACTTGAATAAGCAGATGTTTTTCTTTGTTTTGTCCCCATTCACAAAACAATGAAGCTACAACTAGATGTACAAGGAAATGACTTGGCAGAATGTCGACAAGATTGTAACGTTCATAACAGAGCACAAGACTTCAAAGGTTAAATATCTCTAACAAAAAAAATACCAAGATCTAAATCATGATTTCTCGTCCCATGTACACATGGCCTATGTGTCACAGTGTGTCACTAGAAAGAAATTATAAGCATAATTAATGAAAAGTGACATTCTTGTTGGACTATATCTTGCTCTCGGTAGAAGTATAGGGTGTAGATCAAATTTGTAATTGAACTGGCTAGAAGAGAATGAGAGCATCATCACTATAGCTAAGGTTTTTTTGTCTTTTAAGACAATCGATGGAATTGGGTTGAAGATAAATGATGACTAGATTGGTGCGCTCGGGTGCTGCCGCACGAGTGCCATCCCGACTAGAGGAGTCAATCCAAGCGAGTGATTAAAAGTAGCGCCTCAGATATATTACTTCGGAGAAGCGGAAAATTAAAATGGCGCGATGAGAGATTTGGTGGCATGCAGAATCTTCACTATCCGACCGACCGAGTGAAGAGCTTTAATTAATCGAACTAACCATTGCGCTCAGTGTCATCAATGCTAATCGAGACCACTAAGAGCTGAGGTTTTATGTCATTCCTCACACACGCTACCTTCCAAGTGATGGAATTATTAACTAAGTGAGAGTTTAAGAGTTTAGCAAAGTCATTCCTATATACTTCAAATCACCAGAAGGTTTTTACAATTAATTCACAAAGTAACTTTAGCAAACTTAAAAAAATATAAAAATTGCTTCAACAAAAGTCTATCTTTTATATAAAAAAAAGTCCATCTTTATACAATTGAAAATTTCAATTACTAAAAAGTCATTCCAATAACAGAAGCAAGTCAAACAGTTGCAAGTGACACTTTAGATAGTACAGGCAATTCGTATAGAGCTGAGAGAAAAGAGCAATCACTACAACGAACATTTCAAATTTTAATTAGTTTTTAGTTCTTTTGAAATCTTTATCGAAATTACAGAAACAATTCTTTGAAATAGGCATCACAGGAAGAACAAACCGTAAAGAAAGTTTCAAGAAAAACTTAGATATTGACAAAGAAACTTCCCGGAACTCTTCTATAATTTAACCGGCTCTAAACTTAACCAGCATTTGTGTTCGGGAACTTTCTCTTACACTGGTTTATGTTGCGGCCACTTTCAAGACCAGTAACACAAACCAGTGTAGGAGAAAGTTTCCGAACAAAAATGCTGATTAAGTTTAGAGTCATATTATGTATTATAATTTTAAATTAAGTTAAGTATTTATTATATAATTATAAAATGTTTTAAATATATTTAAACTTACGAAATTACTGTTTTTAGAAAGTTCCGTTTTGAACATTATAAAAATTATTACTGTTATGTTAACGATAACGGAGATCAGTTCGATGAGTATTGGCAATGGAAAATTAAGTTTAATTCGAAGACAATTTACTGTGATGGCTGGTTCATGTAGGAACAAAGTTTGGCAACAAATGGCTTTAAATGTAAATGGTTTTGCTTTTGTGGTGACGGAGAAAGTGAGTGAGCAGAGAACAGCAAAGAGGACGAGCGCGCACGGCACAGATCATCATCATAGATCACAGATATCAACATTGTGAGTCATCAATGAGCAATCGATCGATGCCGAGCCGACCAATCGATCGCTGGTTCGCCCATAGTCGACTCGGCACGACGAGCCAACAGATCAAGCTCGGTCTAGGTTAGTTGCTCCCTCGGTAGATGCATGGATCGAACAAGACACTAGTCAAACACTCAGTAACAGACCAACTTACCAAAGCATCTAAACACAACTCACTGATCAAATCAACAGAAAAATTGGTCTAGCTGAGACAGAATTAAAACTAACAATGGTAAAATAGACATCACAAGAAAAACCCACCCATCTATTTACACAGGCAGATTCCAAGAAATTTTTTTTGTAAAAAACGCTATCAAAGTAGTGTTTTTCTGGAAACGTTTGATTTTTCTTTAATTTTGCTTAAGATGCTTTAATTTTTGAATTGGTATTTGTTTTTCAAATATCAGATAAAACAGTACATTATGACGTTATTTTGCAGTATATTTTTAAAATATTACTAATTTATATTTTATTGTGTATTAGTAGTGTACTAACCTGATTTTTAAGTAAATGATGTTTAATTAATTTTTAAAAAGTATTTTATAGTTCCATGATAATAAGTTGGATCTCCTTTCTTTTGACTAGATATAGTCAAAATAAATTCATCTAAGGTCACCTAAATTCATTTTGTTCACATAATTGGGTTATTAGTTATTAAAAACATTGATAAGAAATGATTAGATTCACTCGTGTTACCACTAATAATACACAATAATGTTATATTGCCAATATAATAGCTATATGTGTGATGAAAATCTCAATTATTATCTTTGTTGCGTGTTTGAGATCAATTAGAGACCAAACGACCAAAAGTAGGGTCATTTCGAACCAATACTATTAATTTCTGCAAATAGACTTTAAGTCGATTTGACATACTCATTTTGAACAAAAAAAGAAAATAACCGCCATAGTTCGGAGATTGCTAATTAACTCAACAAATAAAAGTTCAAATGATGAGCGTCATAAAGAACTTTAATGATAATAATGATGATGTAAATAATAATTGTGAATATAATTTGAAAGTGCGTAATTAGCTTTAAATGTTTGAGCATTAATACATTGAAACAAGTATAATTTCAATTTTAAATTGTTAAAACATTGTTTAGTATTATATAACATTCATATATTTTATCATTCGTACATTAATGTACAATTGTACACATTAATAAAATTAATTTGTACACATTGATATTTATAAAAAATAACCAAAATATAAACAAAAAATAAATTATAATTCCAAATCAATAGTGTTCATATTTTCTCCAAACGATACTATCGATAGTATTGAAATCTGTTTACACAATGCATTGCATGTGCACATGTTCTCGTGCAATTTTTGAGTGTTTTAAAGTCGTCGATTTTGTTTAAATTTGTAAATTGCATCTTCTTTGTTTCATAAATTAAAAATGTCTTTAGGAATCAGTTACTCAAGTAAAGGTCTTCAAAGCGTTTGTCCCACGGGATTGACTTTTTTTGATAATTTGATTGGTGGTGGCTTTGCTACGACTTCTATTGCCGTTATTGGTATGCGTTTGTAAAATATTGAATATATTTTTATATTTACCAAAAACTTTATAATTTAGATGAAGATCAATTTAGAACATATAGTTCAATGGTGGCAAAAGCCTATCTTTCATCGGGTATTATTGCCAAGCAGAATATTATTATTTTTTCGCCCACCATCAAGAGTATTAAATCTCGATTTATTCGGGTAAGATTTTATAGTTATTTTTAAAAGATTAAATTTGTTTATTTATTTGTTTAAAATGTTTAGGAATTACCTTCATTTCAAAATGTATCAGAAAACAACAATAGGTCAAGTGTTGTACAGGACTCAATGAAGATTGCATTCCGCTACACCAACCTGCCATCGCGCTTTGAGCAGATTGACTTTAACGGTAAACAAAAACTTGATTATGGGACATATCTTGATCCAGAGATTCTTGAAAATGCGTCGATTAAGTTCTACGAACACTCTCAAATAATCGAAATATTACAACAACTAGTAGCAACAGGGAATGGTGTTAAAAAAGTGAATCGTATCTTGATCGATTGTCTTGGTTCTCCTTTGAGTGATTTGGAAGATTACAAGTTACCCGAAATAATTCATTTATCCAAAGTATTGATGCGTCGATTGTCGAACTCAGTGTGTTTGACCACTTTGGTATCACCGGAAGGCGAAGAGGATTTATTGGAACTATCGCAACCGACTGTTCGCAGTCAGATTCATTACAGTGCCGACTGTGTGCTACGACTAACTGCTTTCGAGGAGTGCGACCAAGCCAACCCGTACCGCACAGACTATGTTGCCTTTCTTCATCTTCTTCGCCTTCCTCGACTCAACTCATTTGCACCATACAATCCATGTTTGGATTCCACTCAGTTTGGTCTCAAATTGCACAACAGCAAGCGGTATCTTACAGTCGAAAGGTTAGCCTTACCTCCAGATCTTAGCGAAACTGTTAGTCGGTTTGATACTCCAAAGATTAGTTGCAGCTCTAATCTCTATCAAACCGACTCCTTGAGCTTTTAAGTCTTTTAAAAATAACTTTTTTGAAAATTTACGAAATATATGAAAAATATATATTTGTACAAAAATTGAGCATTAAGAATCGAGTATAATAAATACAAGTAAAAACGTCAAAAAAGATATAATAATAAAGGAGAAAAACAAATTTACAATGGCATCTTAAATGGGGTATGTGGCACCGATTGCACACAATCATGCGTGAAATATTTGGTTAGCGATACATATCGATATGTTTGGCTTTGCGTTTTCTTTTGGAAGAATCAATCGAGAAGACTAGAATTAGAGTCACATGCATTTGCTATGGCTGTTGACGGGAGATTGGTGCCCGTGAACTGTTGCATACGAGGAAGCGAGCTTGACTTTGCCCGATGCTCTTGCAACTTGTCGGGGTCTAGGAAAGACGACAGGCTTGAGTCAATCTCTTTTTCAATGCCAATGATGGGCGCAGGACGCGACAGGGGATTTGAAGACTCTGTTCGGGGAGTGGGCGATGAGATGACCAGGTTGCCGAACTCGACCCCGTCTAAATCGGTGAGATAAGACTCGGTTGGAGTGTGGTGATTACCGTTGGTTGTTGTGAATCCATTGCTAGATGCATTGCCAGAAGTCGAGGCAGATTTCTTGACTGGCCTCTGTGGAACTGCTGGTGGCATCATTGGATTGGAACGAACACTCGAGTTGAGTGAGTTAGAGCGATCGAGATTAGCCGCGCGAGGTGGCAGCGGTGGTGGTGAACTGTCCACCTCGTCATCGTCGGTCAATTCCGGCAAGTTATGGTTAGATTGAACCCGGTGCAACTTGGCAAAGGTTAGCTCACTCTTGCCCGTGCCATTGTACAGCGAAATGGAAGAGCGTGGAATCGAGCGAGAGCGGAAAATGTTGCGATGCGTGTGACCGTTGGTGTCCCCGTTAGTACTGGCGTGATCCAGTGAACCGTTACCTAAGAAGTCAAGGCTAGTGTCGTCAACCGAACTCTCGTTGTCTAGCAAGCCATTGCCATTCATTTCAATGTACTGTGGCACTGAGTAGATGCTATCTTCCGGGAATAGCTTAATTGGTCTGGCATGTTCGATATATGATGATTTACGCTGGATTAGAGGAGAAACCTCGACGACTCGATCGTTAGGTGGCAGTGGTGGCAGTGGCTTGTTCTTGATTGACTTGCCACTTGGTGAGGATGTGACAAATTGTGGCGGCGGGGGAGGTGGTAGCAATGGGGGAGTTGAGGCGCAATGAACGTTATTGGAGGAGGAAGACGAAAGAGACGATGTTTCTGGGTCACTTGAAGTATCCTGCCGTTGCAGTGATGGGATTGGAGGAAGGGGCTGGGAGAGGATTGAAGGTCGGTGCAACGAGGACTGGCTTGGGGTCCACAGCAATGCTTGTGACGTTTCGATGTTGGCCTGATTCACTGTGTTTCGCATAGTGGCGAAGCGCTCCAACAGTCGAGTATGTAAGGGTCTAACGGCAGTAGGCGCTTGGCGACCGTGCAGAGTGAGACCACTCTCCACCAACTGAATCTGGGTGGCAATTCGATCCTTGAGCCGTGTCACATTGGCCATCTGGTCTGGATTCGATGTCAAAAATTCCGAACTGAGAAAAGCTTCGATGTACTTGGCAATACCGCCATTGACAGCCGCATCAAGAATTCCCTGTCAGAGAACACAAGTTGTCACATTGTTTTGAAACTAAAAGCATCTTACCTGTAATCTCATTGATAGAATTGATATGGACTCAGGTCTCGTTGCTTCGTTGCTGTACTGTGTAATTAATTTCAAAAGTTGATTGTTCATGTTTTCAATCGACTCGCTTGCATTTTCGATGGGCGTCAGGTAAGTAACCTGGGTGGAGACTACTTGAAACATGCGAAGTATACCTGGCAATGGCTTTTCAGTGGTGTAGATCGTTCTCTCAATCCATAGCGACTTGAATTCGTTGTTTGGGTCGAATGGAGCTCGTTGAATGGGACGGTCTTGGATAAACTTGCTCACTGAGTTAGTCTGGTAGTAAGTTAGCACCGGATCTGGTGGACCAAAAATTAAAGATTGATCGGAAGACACCGGAGGTTCGGCCACTGGTTTCACCGCAAAGATTTGTATGTCTGTAATCAAGTAAAAGCTTTTTGTAAAATCAGATAATCCAAACAGATAATTTACATTGACAGTGGGACTCTGTAATATTTTCGTCGGAAGGAACTATTTTAGTTAAGAGCTGAGCGTTGGGAAATTCTTGTTGGATGCGATGAGTAAATGAAGCGATTTTTTCAAACTCAAGACCGCGAAATATAAAGGTGGAATTCTGTTATATAAACGAAAATGTTAGTTCCATTCGTTGATAAGTTTAATGAGAAAACCTGAAGAAAAAAAGGGAAGTTGAGTCCATAGAATGACACTCGGAAGTATTCACAGTCAGGTCGATGTTCAGTCAAGATTTTGTCTAATAATTCAGCATAACGTTTGAGATTGGCACTGAGTTTGGTGTACTTGTAGCTGCGTTGGTAGATGTCTTGCAGGTCCTTGCACACACCAATTCCTTCTTCCCAACATTGGCCACGCTCGAAATAGTTGAGCATGGTCTCGCAAAGCGACTCTTTCTTGCCTGATTCATTCGGTGACCAACTCAATTGGTCTGCATGAAGTTTTAACGTAAATGCCGCTTCCGAATAGTTTCCTAACAAGACATGTAAATTGGCCAACTTGTCCAGATAGCGAAGCATGATTGCCTTGCGGTTACTCGATTCGATTTCATCACGGAAGAAGCGCAGCAAAATATAAGTGCAGATCAGAAGTCGATCATCCACATCATTAACACTCTTAACTGTGCTCAGTTTTCGCTTCAGCTCATTGCGGTAATCGATGAGCAACATTAACAAACGAGACATTGATTTGACTAGTTGCACTCCTTCCATGTACCAACAAGGTTTGTATGTCTCGATCTTTTCGGTCAATCTAAAAATAAAATGTATCAAGTCAAACGTCTTGCCAACAACAATTGAGTATACTTACATTTGGGTAAAAAGCTCTTTAAACTGTATATCACATTCGTACTTGTGAGCTACTACGTCGAGTTTATCAATTAGTGCAGCTTCCACTTGTTTGAAGTTGCCATTAGCATTGTAGTCCACCATAATCATGTCATAGAAGATCGGAATGGTGGCCTTTCTCAGTTCTAACTCGGGCACCAGGGTGACATCGACGAAAGATGAGACTAGATTTGGAATAAAAGAGATCTTGAAGGGACCGATAAGTTCCCAACAAGCAACCAGCTCAAAGCCCATCAAGATCCTCATGTCACCACCGTAAGTGTCGAGAAGCAACTTCTTCTTCCAGTAAGGTTGTGATTCCATTTGCAACCTTTGCTGGGTGAGAAAGGCAATGGCCAGCTTGAAGTACATTCGCCAGATAGTCAAGTCAAACTTGTCTTGTCCGAGAAACTCTTGAGACATGATTGTCCGCAGCATAGTCATCGAGTGGAGAATAATGCGGTTCACTGCCATTTTGGTCTCAAGCCAGTTTTCCGGAAAATAATAAAGAGCGTTGAGAAATACAACAAAAATGTTCAAAATCAACTCTTTGCATTGACGAGTAGAACGCGTCTCGAAAAGCTTTTCATAGTTTCGCAAAGTCATAAAGTCAAGTAGAACCATCAAACAGACAATCAGTGTACCAAGATAGTCCTCGTCGTCAGAACCAGGGCTCGTATGAGACATCTTAAAATTGCTGGCCACAGGCAAGAGGTCGAATGAGGTTGTTACACTGCCAGTTAGCTCGATTATATGTTCAACTAAAGAATCAATTGCTCCAATAGAAAGCATTTCAATCTCTTTATCACAGCTATGTGTGAAACGCTTCTTTCGCACTTTGAGGTCCGAAGCAGAATGCTCAATGAGATAGACGACGATGTCTCGAACGATGCCCAAACAATGCTTCGACTCGGAGATGCAGATGTTGAGCAATCGAATGAATGTATCGAGAAGCTCGATACGAGCCTCTTCGCAGCCCCAGACGTAAGAGCATCTGATGGTTTGTTGCAACAATGAAAGCTTGGCGTTAATGATGGTTCTCTTACTCGAACTCGATGGAGTTGAGTTGGTGGGCGTGATAGAAGTGCTCGACACAGGTGACCATTCGCCCGTCGTCACCTTCACATTCGAGTGTACAATCGATTTGACCAATTTGGCCAGTTCCAGAGGAGTCAATATCTGGGAGAGGTAGCTGAAGGCGCTAGGTAAAGCACTAAGCACCGATTCCTGTATGGCTATGATCAGATAGTCGTCAGATGACTTGGACTCCACCGCCAACAGCCTGTTGATTGAGGAAAATAGGGAGACTAGTTCAGAGCGGAAATCTTCATCTGATTGAATTTCCACTGGTCTTTCAGTAGCTGCCGCTGCTGAACTGCTCGAAACTAAAGCACGAGTGTATAAAATTCTTGATTGCACAATAAACTTGAGAATCCAATCAAATACAGATAGACAGCGAAGGATAAATTCTAGCTCGCGTTTGGTAACGCCTGAAATGGAGGTGGCTTCGGTTTGGAAAGAAATAATCACAAGTTCAATGTATTTCTTGATACATGCCATTAAACCGGAATAGACAAGTGGAGTTGAAAACTGATTCTCGATGTAAGTCTCTAGTGCAGCTCGATACGAGGCAAACTTGGGATCGTTAAGGGTCTTTAAAAAATCGACCAACACACGAAAAATCAGAGTGACTTGAGGTGACGACTCAATAGAGCCAGAAGAGGTAAATAGTGCAAAGAGGGCATTAAGGATATCTTCAAGAAATTTGACCATTTCCTCACCCGAAACACGGCCAATTCTTTGCAAAGCATCGTAAACTTGTTCTCGTGGAGTAGAACCCCACTTAAGTAGTGAAAGAATGTCCGAGTTCTGAGTCAACTTTGAAGAGATCAAATTGGTTCTGATGTGAAAGACTTCTTTGTTAGAGCGTGAGTTGATTAGCACTGAAGAAGCTGCCAGGGAGGTGGAGGAAGAGGAAGAAAGACCGGAAGAAGAAATTGAGTTGTTTGAAGAACTACTGCTCGAAAGGAGTTTGTCGTTGAGTGTCCATGGCAAACTTAGGTATACTTGAGGATCATCTAGTTTACGTTCGCTTTCGCATTTGTAAATATGGAGCTCGTGTTCCCCGTCTGGCAAACAAGCACCGTTGAGATCAGCTAAAGGTAGGAATGCGAATCCAAGAAACTTTCTTTCACGTTCTTTGGAACTGCAGTGGGAGAAGGTAAAACGAAGGTGGGCACTCTCAAACTGCTCTAATGGGACACTGATTTTGATTTGCTCGAACCACTTAGGCGAGTTCTGATGGTACTGGATGTGTGAACGGTAGATGGTGACTGGCTCGTCGTTGGCACCTGAAGAGATTGCTCTCTCTTGAATGCCAGTTTCGGTGAGAAGACATGCTGAGACTTCAATGTTTTTCGGTATAGTTTTGCCTGTAATGAAAACATAAATTAGATAAATCAATAATATATTAGAATAAATATGTACCAACCTCCTTTTTCAAAATCAGCACTTTCCAGTGTAACATAGAAATCATTGCGAAAGTAGCCAGCCGTAATAAGATCACCAAAGAAACGTTTTTGCACAAGAATAAAGTTGGGTTTTCCTAGTGAATTGCGTTTTAGTGTAGCATTTGAGATAGATTGTGAAAGCAGGAGATGGTCAGCTAGAGATGGTAGTGACTGAGAAGCACAGGTAGAAACACTGCTCGAATCAGTTAAGCTTACAGAACCAGCACTAGTGGCAGAAGGCTTGGAGCTCACAGAATGCACTCCATTCACCGTCATTAACTCACTGATAAACTTGGCGCACACTATTAGTTGATAGTTACTAGTCACCGGGGACAGCTTTGAGATCGATGAAGATGAGTTAGAAGAATTTGTAATAGTTGAGTTAACTGCCATGTTGAGAGCTTGTCGGTGCTTGAGCATGGTTTCCAGAGATGATGGTGTGAGATCACCTTCGTATAGTTTGACTGGTACAGAGAGAAGCATCTGTTCATCTGACAGTAGCAGTCGCGATATAAACGATTCGCTTTGAAACAACTCGCT
Source organism: Rhinocypha anisoptera (assembly GCA_011762765.2). Taxonomy (NCBI): domain Eukaryota; kingdom Metazoa; phylum Arthropoda; class Insecta; order Odonata; family Chlorocyphidae; genus Rhinocypha; species Rhinocypha anisoptera. The sequence goes on from WURS02423410.1 coordinate 47,739, forward strand.
GCTTGGTTTCATCTCTTGATCTCTACTCACTAGTTCTAGTAGTGGAATGACTGAAAAGCCAACGCTTCTTTTGAAAGACATGCCACCAAACTCGGAACTGTCAATTGAAGCCGAGTCGGAGGTGGAAGAAGAATTGGCCTTGTCACTGCTGAAAAGTGAACTGCTCGAAACGTTTGTCACAAAAGATGTGAGTGACGAGAGTGAAGTGGTAGATGCGGCCGCTGCAACCGCGGCACTGGCTGCAGTGGCCATACTACTGCTCGAAATAGTGTGAAACACCGAAGAGCCTGTAGAAGCTGTAGCAGAAAGCATGTTCTTAGTACGGCTCTCGTTGACTAACATTTTGCCATAGCGCCACACTTGTATGACCAGATAGTAGTTGGATGAGTCGGAGGAAGAAGAGTTAGCCAGGTGATGGTGTCCATTCGCTGATGACTTCTTGCAGAGAACATCCAGAAACAGTGCTCGATTCACGTTATATCGTGAAGAGACTTGTTGTCCCGAGAATGTCACTCGATAGCAATACTTCTCGGTCAACACTTCATAAGGCGACTCGGCATTGGCACTGTGATTGCATCGCAAAATGTAAGCATCGATCTGCAGCACCGGGCACTGGTCTGGGTCGGAAAGATTTGATACTAGGGAAGAGAAGTTTACGTCTCGAATGGAAAACAATAGATGTCGGCGGTACTTCTTGTTCATCAGATTTGCTGGTGTTTGTGTAGTCTGATGATGACCATTAGTGTGCATCGGACTGTGAAACGACATTGAGTGACGCCCATTTGATATATTCGATTTGAACTTTTGGTTAAATCGTCGGTTTATTCTGTTGTAATAGTCGAGAATGTAGGTGAGATATTTGCTGTTATCGCGGGTGTAATAAGGTCGAAACTTGTTACGTCTCCCAATGCTAAACTGATCAGTCCAATATTGACGCGTCAAGTGAGAGTATCGACGAAGAAGCTGCCAATAACCACTAGCGTGGTCAGTGTGAAAAGTGCCATGGGTAAAGCTCGGCATTATATCGAGGTTTAGATGCTGGTTGCCTTGGTTTAACTTGGACAGAATCCGGTCATAAAGCTCTTCGAGACTTGGTTCAAGTACACTTGCTCCCTTCTGACTCTCCTCGTCATTCTCTTCTTCGTCGAGATATAACTTGGCAAATGGGTCTTTGGGATCAGAGTTTATTTTGAGAAGTTGTGAACTTCGACGGCGCCAGAGACTTGGGGCCAACTCTCGATTCAATTGGGTGCACATTTCTATTAACTCGTATATCAAATTACGAACAATGAGAAACTTTTCAGAGTGACTGTTGGTGCGATAGTAATTGACCAGATGATAGTGCCATTCACGTAACGTTCGTACCACTTGGAGAAACAATGGATCCAGCAGTGTATAGAAATATGAAAACATCGATTGAGCTGACTCCTTAGACCTGTGGTGTTCGTCGAATATTTGAACATAGGTGACGGGGAAAATGCCAATTTTGCTTTGGTCCAAGTCAAAGTAACCTCGATACCATTGGCCGCATTGTTCAACGATCACCAGAATATCACCAAGAGACATTTCTAGATAGTGCTTGCTTGCTGGGGATTTGCGGTGAATGTCGGCAAAGTTAGAGATGGCGATCGCCATGAGGGGAGGGTTCACCACTGACCACCGAGTTGATTGGTTCACCTCCGTTGGTGACCACTGATTGATGGCTCTCGATGAAGTGGTCGTGTCGAGCATGGTAGGCGTGCTACTCTGCACCACTTGGCAACATCCATTCAACAGTTGAGTACTGATCGAGTGATGCCGCTGGTGTTGAGAGGTGAGATGCGTCCCAGCTGGTGGCACGTGGTACGAAGACGATGCCGCTCGCTGGTGCTGCACCATCACATTCGAGGACTCCATCTCTTCACTTCTTCTAATTCTCAATTCATCTTGAATCAGTTAATTGAACCCTACAAGTGACAAACAACATGTTTCCATTAGTTAAGCTTTGAAAAATGATGAGCCATTAATATTAATAAAAAAACAACCGACAGATTAACTAATTTTACAGACATAACCAACAAGCTTTGATAATAATTAAAAATTTATAGAAAATATATTCATTACTCCCGGAAATAACTATTAACTTTAAATACGCTAAATAAAATATTTTAAACAATAAGAAACTGAGTCTTGTGTATTTTTACTAAGTATGAAGCCAATGAAAAGTAATTTATTAGTTATAACTATAAAATAATTTTCAGAAAAATTAAGACTCAAGTGTTTTAAGTTAAAATTTAACGTATTCCGTTGGAAATATTGAAACAATGAAACAACGTGAAAACACTTTTTCGATTAAACTTTCCATTGCTGTGATTCTTGTCAAAAGAGATATCGCATTTTGAAAAAAGAAATACCATACAAGTATTCAAATAACAATTCAACTTTTTATTTGCATGATGGATATCATTTATAGCTTAGGGATAAAGAAACTTAAACAAGACAAATTGAACATAATATCCGATTCCATATATATAACCATAAATAAATAAAAACCAAACATTTATGTTTGTTAAATAACTAAAAAGTCTTGTTCTGACATAGTCTGGAATACAACACTAAGTAAAGCAGGCAAAAACAGATGTTTTACAGGCCTGCACAAGTGTTATATTGATTATTACATAAACTTTATGATAAAGACTGATGTCAAGGAAGGCGCTGTCATGAGAGAAGAAGGCGATCGAATTGACGATGGGAATGTTACGTGAGTGTGGGCGTGTCTGAGAGTGGAGTGTCCAATTGACTCATTACGCCGGACAGCGAGCTCCATCAGATAACTGCCTGGGTGAATATATAACTTGAATCGAGTCGTAACGGAAGGAAGAAAATATGTCAATTTTTAACTATTTCTTCAGTATTAATTGAAATATCCCTATGTTATACAAAGTAAGCTCACCCCCACTTTACAAAATACGCATATATGAAAATTAATCGGTGCTGAGTCTCGAGACCGATCGGTGCGATCATCAACTGTAACTGGTGTTCCTGTGAATTGAGGTCTTTGTCATTGTTGTGGTGATTGTAAGCATTTAACCCAGTACTATAAGCACTCATGTGCTGCTTGGGAAGAAGGAGCAGACATTTAGCGGAAGGAGAGACAATCGGAAAAGTGTGTGTGAGTGTGCCGCATCCACTTGATGACGAAAACTGACAAACCACCCCAGTCAACCTGTGGCAGTTTGGCTGACAAGAGACAACTACCGAGAACGATAATTGCTGTGGCCTACTCCCAACAAAAAAAGTGTACCTGTAGATGTGTTATGTAAATTGTAATAATCTCGCCACCATCACAGCAGTCATCAATGATGACATCTATGATTAGAACAAGATGTTGCTATTTTAAAATAAGAGATTTTGGTCATCCTTCGGAAAGTGAAGCAAAGAAAGTGGGCAGAAAGGCATTCCATATAAGTGGATCATCATGACAGATGGTCAATCATCAATATATTGCCATAACCACTGACATTGACGCATTCACTCCTTTAATAAGTCCATTGATCATATGGTATTAGCACCACGAATGTTTAATTTTAAAACTCCACAATTGAAAGCAACCAAAATAGAATAGACAAATAAGTCATCTTAAAAAATTATGAATTTCAAAGTAATAATTTGTGTCACATTTTGTAAAGAGTTTTCAATTACCTAAATTTGAATAATTCTATAACTGTAGGAAAATAGAACATATCTTGTAAAACGAGAACAACATTTACAAAAATCGTATTTTGAATAATTTCTCACTCAAGGGTAAGCTAGCTTAGCAATTGGTTTCTTTAAAACCCTGAGACCATGCACTGATCATGATATACAGTATGCCCTCAAACTTTTGAATTGTTGCAAATGCAAAATAGAAGGCATTAATAAAATTCTATTAATGCCTTTTACTTTAACTTTTCAACAACGCGTTAGTTTGAAGATTTACTGTATGTTTCCTAATGAACAGTAAGAAATCAACTACGCATGCTCTTACCTCAGTCACTTGGACACAGGTGATGAGTACTACTTAATAGCACTGTTTTGGTCAAAACTTCATTCATAGAAACAAAATGGGGATAGACTTTATGAGATAATATGCCACTAATTACTGTGCAATTAGTAACGCTTAGAAAGCACACAATGGGGAAAACTATATGGTGGTAAATAAAGTAGCGTCATAAAGTGGTTAACACATCACAATTTTGCTGGCTAGGTGTCTATGAAAACACGCATTTTTTCAGCATCAAAGCACTTGGTGAACTTTGGAGTTGCACGCCAGACAGTGGAGTTGGGTTGTGTGTCACTGGATAGCACACCGTGCTGTTGTGGCTTATCGTAACACAAGACTGGAATGCATACCATTCGATAACACAACATTTACATTAAACTTTTCCTATCACCATTAGAAATGAACTATTTTATTTTTCAAAACAAACATTTTTTGATGATGATCTCGTAGAGGGCAAGTACTTGAGGTAGTGCAAAGCATGTGAAAGTTGATCATGAAGATGAGGATTACGTACAGGTCTGGTTGTTGTTGTTGGTAGAGTCATCGCGCAGTGACAGACATGACATCTTCAGTATCACAAGTGAGCGATAGTTACGACGCGCGTGCGGCAAGCCGTGTAGAGGTAGAGTGGCGCACGCAAGAGTAGGAGAGAAAGACACGAAGGCGCGAAGTTCCAACAAGAGTTGAGAGAAGAGTTGCACCACCACTGTGTCCACACGTCAAATCACACTGACACAAGGCGCAGGTGGATTGGAAGTTTGATCAAGTGGCAAAAACAAACAAAAAATATGCTTAGGAAAGAAGGCAATCGGTTGCGGGTTGTTCAAGGCGAACGGTGGGTGAATGTCGAGGCTGCGCCAGCTCCCAAAACAGTAGTCGGTGGTTGTTGAGTCGTGCCAAGTGATGATAGTGGCAATATAGCGACGCGCGCGGTGTGATTGAACTTTGCAATTCCTTGCACCCGAAAAATATCCACCCGAGGGAATTCGTTTGCCACTTGTCCACTATATATATAGAGAAGGGTGTTGGAACAATGACCGCGGAGAGCACAGAAACGTAATGATGAGCAATGATCCAAAGACCAAAACTGACTCAGTGCGCCATTGACTATGTTGATTTACTCAATCTTCTTGGTTGCTCTGTTGATGGAGCTCGCGTTAAGAGACATCAATCAATTAATGATCTCTAAAGACATTGACATAGATGGGGCCTAAGATAAGTGAAGTGCTGCGGAATAGGCCTAGGGTTGTGAGCAAGGCATGCTCGCGTGGTGGTGTTGGGATTGCTCGTCTGGCATTGTTTTGGTCGGCTCGCGGTGTAGTGGCCTGTCTGGCGCGTCCACTAGCGCGGCCACACCGCGCCACTGGTCGCACTGGTTCGCCTTTCACTGTGCCCGCCCTCGACCCTCGTCGCTCCATTGCGTGAATGGCGTGAGTGACCCCCTAGTGGTAGCACCCCTCGCCAGGCTGAGGGCAGAGAGCACTGCCACTGGCCACCAACTCTTCGGCGGGAGGTTGCTCTCAGTACCAATCAGTCGGTGTTTTTCATTTGCCTCGTTTCCAATTCTTGCCCACAGGTGGCGCGTCCATGGCCATTTTTAATTACTATAACAGCAATTATAAGCATTATTATTATTGTTATTGCTATGTAACGCATTAACAAATAAACAAAATTGATAATTAAAACAAAACAAAAAAAGATCAGAGTTAATAAGTCGTCTCCATTTCAGTCTATTGATGGCAATTCTCCTGGCTGAGTGTAGACTGATGAATCTGAGACGAAGGTTTGGTTTCAGTTGCTTACTCAATGTTTTCTTGCTTGAACATGTTGCATGCCTAAGTGGAGACAAACCAGCAGTCTAAGTGAAGAATGCCACCCAACCGGGCTAATATTGCCATCGGCGTTGCCACGATATTGAAACCCATATCGAACGGGCATCTCGGATAGGATGTGATACTAAATCAAGTTCGATGGTATTAGTACTAGCATGCTATATATTTATGCATATCTAGGCCCTGAGCCATACCAGAACCTCTATGTCTGAAGCAAAGTGCCTTTGAATACTCACCAAAGCTAGTTAATCACAAGAACAAACAGGTTAAAATTTAACTTAAATTGATGATTAGTAGAATTACCTTTATTAGAAGGATTGATCATTGATTTGAACTGTCTTTTCAGTTGTTTTGAATATGGTTTTGTTCAAATTACTTGCTAAAAGCTAAAACTTTAATTAAAATAGAGAGACTGGTCTCCCGAGACTGAGTCTCTCTAAAACTATCAGTTATTTAAATTCAATTGGTAAAGAGTGGAGCTGCCTTGTCTCGATTAGTCACCTCTCACTTGCACCTCACAACCTTTTTGAACATATAAAGTGTTAGTAGTTTAGTTAATCAATCATTTTGATAACCCTATAAAATTGAATAGCATTGTCAATAAAATAAAGTTTACTAATCAATCAAAGCAATCATTTCTTCGATTGTTTACTCTAACTTAAGACTTATGCAAAAGTAAGTGAATATTAAGTCATCAAGTAGACGGAATAGTTTGCATCGGCAAGATGATGTAAAAATACTGATCAGTTGAGTTTAATTCCCGAGTAAAATAGTGTCTCTGAGAAGTTAGTGTTGGTGACACAAAGCAAGCATGCATACCCAGCATGTGATTTGATAGCTGTCACATTTCACCGCATCACTCAGACCCCTCACTCAGTCAGCTGGAATGTTTGCTCAAGATGGAGACATTGAGCCATAGTATGTCATCACCCAGACACCGGCTGATCGCTATCCTCATCAACAGCAATCGCAGCACCAGAACCAAATTTGAGGATAAAAATAGAAAAAATTGCCAGATCAAGTGTGTGCTTCAATGATTACTGGGGAAAAATCAAAATCTCTACGCCCGGTCGGCGCCATATGCACGACTCGATTGGAAAGTGATAGGTAGAGCGATTATCATGTCCTGCCTGTGTGTCTTCTCGACTTTGACCGTCCAGACCCCTTTGGTGAGTACTTTTCGATAACGATCACCACCAACCTGGCCAGACGTGTTGGAGCCAGACCTTCCGATTGCCTTTCTAAATCGCTTAGGTTAGAATCAGAGATTACTACTAAACCAGGAAAGCAATAGAGAACAAACTTACGCAACAATCAAAATCAATTGATATATTATCATAAGTAAAATGTTAAGCTTCGTTGTTGATCTTTGCTTTAGCCCAGGACATGTGTACTTGAGATAAATCCATTGTCTGTACAGTGTACACTTGTAGCTTCTGAGGCTTTTTAATCTAAAAATGTAAACATGTGGAATGTACTTTTTTCTTAAATAAAGTATGTTACGCTGCGAATGCAACATCAGCAAGCATTGTAATTCAGATCATTTGCCAATTGTGAGACGTGGTAAACGAGGATAAAGCGACATCAAGCAACAATGAGGCACCTCAAACTGGTCCTAGACTGGTCTCTACCACTTATCAGTTATCACTTTGAAAAATTTTGCCAAATCTAACAGTAATGATAGAGATGATGCTGTAGTGCAGATTGTCTTTCCCGATAGCACCGGAGGCTCATTCTGAAGTGTAAGATTACCGAGAAACACTTCGCTTTCACTTCGCCTCGTGTCTGGTAATTGGCAAGCGTGATTGAATCATCCACTTCTGATTACCCACTACACTTCTACAATCAGCGCTCACTATTGGCAACTCGACAAAGCAAAACTCTTTTGATTGTCCTCATTACTACTTGAGAATCTTAGACAATTGTTTATTAGAAGGGTATAAGTTTGATATATTCTTGGAAATTAATATGCTTAAAGTACAGTAAAGCACAGTTAGTACTTCAAGATCTTATAGTTTTTATTAACAATTTCCCTCTCTCTCTCCCTTCAACCAATAAATTATTGCTGATAAGAAGGTAGAGCTATGTCCTGGCCTATGAACAAGGCGAGAGACATGAAGTAGCCCATTCTTGTCTCAATAAGTTCGTTTTACTGGGCCGGTTCTCGATCCTGGAGTCTTTGGACCCTGAAACCCCAAGCCTCATCTAAGTATTCTTGCCGGAAAGAATCCCCTTGGTCAAGTTTCAGCTTTCTAGGTATCCGAGAAGTATGCAAGAGTTTTAATGAGGACGGATGGGCAGAAACACAAGAGCAGAGCGTATTGCAGCGAAGCTACCTCTCGCCCTGCTAAAAAAATGGAGAGTGATCAATAGCCCAAAATAAAGCCACCTAAGTTGAAATAAAGTATAAATTATATAGGGCTCTTAGTTTAATCCAACTCCTGAAAAAACTGCACTTAGCTCCGAAAGTAACTTCTTAATTGGTCCAAAAGTGTTGTTTTTCTTACAATTCGATTTTCGATTGGATTAAGCTGAGATCCCTAAATTATACAATTGTGTCAATTCCTCGATCTTGCAATCACATGTGAGATAGGACATGTTTGAGTGTACTACGTACTACGTACTTGTTGACGCACTATTGACGCATTGTTTTGGTTATTGTTGCATCCGTACTCTGGTGATCTATTTGCATCTTTTTGTTATCCTAATAGTACTCAATCGCTTCGGTCAAAGAAGAGCATCGGTAAACGGTTTGCGTTAAACCCTCGAATCGACCTCGAACTTTGACCTTGCCATCATTGCACTTGACGGTTGACAAAAGACGCGTACAGGAAAGTTTCCTTTGTGTACATTGGTTATCGGTCTGGTAGTTGTGTTCTGTTGTTGATCAATTCTCTTTGGCATGTGTTTGCTTCCGAAAAAATCCCATTACGCAGAACGAATTTGCGGTCACAGATTAAGTCCTGTATCCTTTGGTCAGTAAATTAATTGAAGCTTTTTCGGTAATTGTTAAATAAAAATCTCTGTATCGCTGACTTAAAGATCAAATTTTATTGCGGTTTCCCTACTTTGAAGCTAAAATTTCTACAATGAATTACAGAGATCTTCTTACATAATAATAATAATAATATAACCTTTCTGTATGGTTTTACATTAAAGGATATCATCACAAAGTGAAAATGTACTACTTCAGCAAAGTTGATTGCATCAATCATACAATTGAACACAATCTCCGTGGTGAGCGTTATCTGAGTAGTGCGGATGAGAGATTGGCGATCAAAAGCTAGTCACCATAATCGCAATCACCGTGTTGAGTTACCTTCGTTTGCCAATTTTGACTATCTTTTCTTTCTTCAGTATAGTGGTCTGTTTGTCTCTGGGGAAACCGATCTTTGGTGCAGCAGAGAGAAGCAAGCCAACGGTTTCTAATCAGTATCCTGATGATACCGCGCAAGCAAGTCACCCGAAAGTCAAAAGTCGGGACGCTTTCCAAGCTGGGACTGATGACTAACTCACACCGCTTGGCTTCGCCTTGGGGACATTTGCCAAAATCGATTGGGCTACAATCTTGTTGTCGAGTAGTCGGTGATGTGCGGCCGATATGGTTTCATCACCTCACCCGAGTGAATTGCATCGCTTGTCGTCAAGGCGCAATCCCTCCTGATAGACAATCCTTTCTCGGGCTTGTCGCCCGTTTGCGCCTCTTCCTAACCAGATTATCATGCATTACTGTTGATTTTTCTTATCACATTCTTATTACACATTTTGTTTTAGCCAAATATTATTCTAATCAAGATATTAATTACTCCTAAACCTCTCCTTCACTCAACACGTGTCTTTTGCAAACTCGAAAAAATTAATTACTCCTAAGCAAAATGCACTTAAAAATTGATTAAATAAACAAAAAAATGCAATATGAAAGTATCGAAAAAATACTGAGAATTGATCACTTATCAAGTTTAGCGTAAATTATGCCAAGATGAATGTGGAAATAATAATACTATACTCGAAACCTCAATTCTGAACTAGCATCGCTGATGTGCCCGCAATGTTTGGTTTTATCGCGTAAAGACGAACATAAAAATTCCACTCGTCAACTTCCTTCCTCTTGTCACAAGTATGAGTATGAGGCACCAGAGTGAGATGCTGGAAAACCTTATCGCTTGGATTGATTTCGAGTGAGATGCGCCAGATTATAAGCTTGTGCCGATATGCCATTGTGATTGTTGGTAGTGACGCTTCACCACCACAATCAAAAGCATATCAAACTTCGATTGTGTTTCGCTTTAACTACTGATTGGCTTTTTAGAAAATTTGATAAATTCATTAAGTAGTCTTAATTTGTTTGCATTAAGCAGTAGTATCAATGAATACATCTAGCAATGTAGCTCTATCGTGTCACCTTTTGCGCCACTGGGACACGTGACGATAAGCGAATCGTCAACATAGATGAGCTAAATCAACAACACAAAAAGTCAATATCTGATTTGCTTCGAAAAGAATGACTTGGCGGCAACACTCACCTCGAGGTGATGAGAGAAAGAGATTTCCTGTGCCCACACGCGATCGAAGAGATTAGTGATCTTGTAAGCAAAACATAAACTCTCGCGAGTCTTAAGATCGGAAAGTCTGGTTCTTTTGCCAAAATCGATAAAGCTTGGCCAATCGTGACGTTGGTGGTGACTACGAAATCGAGATCAATAAACCACGGCACGGACGATCCCCAGGCTAGTTTGCTGGTGCTGCAACCTAAACTGAATCAGCGCCAAGTGTTGAGCGCCACTTTCAACTCAAGTTTGCCAGACCGCCCACACTCACCACACTGTTTCAAAGGAAAAATATCCCAGAAAATTTTTCCACTGTCACTCTGTCTCGCAAACAAACCAAAAAACACCATGTAAAGTGAACCGAAGAGCAAAGTTTTCTAAGACTTGTATGAGAACTCGTACTTTTATTTACCAATATAAATGAATACTATATGTCCGATTTGTATTTATTCTCAAGTTTCAAAAAATAATTGAATTATTTCAATGCATACTTTTTTATAAAGTAAAATATTTCTCTATAATAAATATTGGTTTTGTGATTCTCAAGCTTATCACCATTGTAAATCCGTTAAATTTCGTTAACAAAACATTTATTTCGAAGCCATATTGTGAATATTTAATTGTTTAGAATGGCATCAATAAACTCTTTTTTGCCAAGTCAGCACTTTCTTGTCTTTGTTTATAACTATGTTTTTACATCTACTTACTAGTGTCAATAAAGTTAGAAAATAATCATGTAGAACTATGTCAAGTTTTAACACCTTGTTAAAATGAATAATACGCAATACGGTATGGTGCATTGTGAGAGTGTGAGAAAGGTAGAAATGGTAGTTTGCACTACCGTCCATGGTGGTATCTATTGGTTACGTCCGAGGGTACCGATCATCATGCCAGTGGATGACGGATGCGCTTTCGTCAACTCCATATTGAGGCTCAATCGTTGGTAGGTCGATTGAAAGGAGTGCAGAGCGCACTAATCAATCTCTTACTGGCCGTGCCCCACGCACTGCATACACCACTGCATCTTATCGCTGGTACCGTGGAGTAGCTGAGATAACCGACTGGTGTTGATTCGTATTTCATCGATGGCTCGGTAGGCTCGGCACTATCTAAATTGGCAAGCCAGCCAGGCTGTCTCCTCTTCAGCCGCATCTTTAGCCACCACAAGGAGCCTGGCTCTAACTGTTCGTCTTAACTTTCCAAAAACATTTTGTTTGTCCCACTATCAGCAGTGCTGCCGGTGGCGTGGCTCGCTCATCAGCCACTGCACGTCCCTCCCTCCCTCTCTGACTCTGGTCTCGCTTCGAACACCGGCTCTATCAAGACACAAAAAGTGTTTGTGCTCGCACATTCAACGCGAAGGAGTGGACTAAAGGAATTTTTTTCCTACAATACCACATATAAATACCAGAAGTAAAACAGCAAAGCTGATATTTGGTTGTATTCGAAAAGTCACCCCCCTCACACTGCCCAAAGTTTTTGATTTGGGGCTATAAAGGCGACCTGAGTTAGCCACTTCGAAGCTCAGTATATTTTGCTCCCAACACTTCCACGAGCGAACATGAACGATTTGATGGAAGCAACCGACTTCATGGGCCAGATGCCTGGTTACCAAATAGACCAAGCGAACTACTACTATGCCTCATCCGAGTCATCGCCGAGTTACCAGTACCAGTCACCCTCGATGGTATCCAACCTTGGTCAGTCTTCTTCGCTAGTCGATTCTTTCGATGCCAATCTTCAAGAGAATTTCTTTTGCACTGATATGAACCAGAGTAACATGACTTACCAAATCTATGCGAATGGTACTAGTGGCTTTCAAGAGGGTAATCAAGCTTTCTCGAGTAATCAACAGGTGATGGATAATAATTCAATGATTTGCAACTCACTCCCAAGCTATCAGTCTAGCTTTGGAAGGCAACAAGAAAGCGAGTTGTCTGACTTGGTCAAGTTAATGTCCGACCCATTGGTATCGAAGCTCGAGTTGCAATCAGCCAAGATGAAACCGTCCTTGGAGACTAATATGCAACTGAGTCTGCCAAGTTTGATTACGCCACCACTGAGTCCAAACAACGAAGCATTTCTCTACTCGAACAAACCACCTCTCTTCTTGAATAAGCCGGTCACGTCTTCACAGTCTTACCTTTTGTCCAAAGTAAACCTCGAGTCGAGGCCGGTGGCCCCATCAAACAGCAATGCGATGGTCAAGATGGATTCTGAAATGAAGTACTCACCCTCAGTGAAGCTGTCTGCGCTGAGCACATCCACTGTGGATCAGTCTGTTGGGTTCGAGTCTGGCTCGGTGGCTTCCCTACTCAAGGAGAGCTTCCCAAGTAGTGGCACTGTTTGCCAGCAGACCAAGTCCATCTCGATAAAGTCGATGGGCAAAGGGCAGTCGGGCAGTGGTAAGGCTCGAGGCAACAAGTCGAAGAGCAAGAATGCCTCCAACAAAGCACTTAAGAACGTGACTAGTCTTATTGGCACAGAGCCAGGCGTGCCCAAGCAGTCACAAAAGCGATCAGCTCACCTTTCCGCCGAGTTTCGCTACCGGACCAAGTTGAACGACAAGATCAATCGGTTGCGTGGTCTAGTGAGCAAACAAAAGCACAACCTGAGCAAGTCAGCAGTGCTCACTCGAAGCATCGAAATGATTCTCAGACTACAGAAGGTAGCATTACAACTGCACGCGGCCAATCTGCAACTACAGAACCAGTTGCAAGGCAAGGGCCAAGTGCAACTCAAAGAAATGAAGACTTTGACCAAGAGTCTTCCCATCACTCCCGACTCGCAACCCAGCTCGCCTTGTCTAATCAAAGAAGAAGACGAAGACGAGGACTTCTCTGAGCCACTAGAAGACTCAGACGAAGTATTGAACCAATTCTTCAACTAATTTCTCCAATCACCGCTTACTCTATAAATTTATTTATTTATTGACTCAGACCATCGATTAACTCTCTTTGTAAATACTGATTGTTTGTCGCTTTTTTGTAAATATTTTAATATTTTAAATAATATATTCGAAATTGACTAAATCCTCTAATTCACGTTATTCAACTAACTATATAAGCATGTGTAAAATATACAATATACAACAGCTCAGAACTGTTTCTGTCTTTCACTTTGTTTCGATTACAATGCGTACCCACTTTACGTAAGGATAATGATAAACAGTAATCAATTGATGCTGTCTAATTTTTAGTCTAACAAGTTGTTAGTAACAAGTAAAGTACCAATTAAAAAAATATCCAGTGTGTAGAAACACTAGTAAACACTTCAATAAACAAGAGGAAAAGTCTCGATTTTTCCATAAAAATAACAAAAAAAACAAAAATACTGTTAAATTAAATTTTATTTGTGAGATTTTAAAAAGCAAAAATGCAATTATTTAAAATATTGTAAAATTAATCTTTTTGGCGCGAAAATTCCTGATTTTTTTAATTGTGAGATTAAACTGAATATATGGAGTTTAGTTCTACGTGTTTAGTTGAATTTTAACTTAAAAAATAGAAGTTGTACTATTTTAGTTACAGAAGTCTAAATCATGTTGCTCTAATGTCAAGTGAGTCAAATCAAACTCAGATGGCAATATTTTTGTTTATTAGTCTCTTTACCATCTTCCAGGCAAAAAGTATTGCTTGTAATCGATCATAACAACAACAACAACAACAACAAACTGATGTTTTCTACTTAGCTATCTAGAATGGAGGGTTAAATGTCAATGAAATCGAATCGAGACTTATGCATATCCAAGTGTTTTGTTGGCAAAAAACAAAAAATGACCTTAGAAAATTAGATTTTTGTTTTGAGCCAAAGATTTGGTTTCCATGCACATAAAAAATGTTATTGCAATATTATATTTTTATCCGACAGATTTGGTTTATTTCAAAGCAACTTCATTAAGATTTAATATAAACAATATTTTCATAAAAAGCGTTTAAAATTGTAATTTATGTAATTAAGTTAACTCTTTACAACTTGGTATTTAATGGACAAAGCTCTCCTCAATCCAGATTTTTAATTTAAAAAAGTTGTTTATTTTGGTTTATATCTTACACATGTTACTTGAATACGACAAACACTAAAAAGTCTGAAATACTCAGTTATAAATAATAACTTAGAACTTAGCAGACAATCTCCGCTCCAATAGAATCAGTTGGTTAGAAAAGATGAAACTGTTATCGCAATGTCAGTATCTTCAGGTTGGCGTGCTGACGAAGTACACATACGCACGTATACCATCCTCTAGTCTATTTTCAGTTGTTTTCGTCGCTTTGGTATCTTCTGGGTTTTTGCCTTCACTAAGATGTCTGTTGCTAACCTGATTGGTCTGTTATCATATATGTATATATCATATACATCTAATTTGATTCATATTTTAAATTATTTAATTAAATTCATCAACTTCAACTTTAAATTAAAAATTTTACATAAATTTATCGTGCTATATATAATACGAAAAAATATGCTTATAAAACATATATACAAAAAGATACAAATTAAAAGTCATTGGCCCGTATCTATCTGTCCTCTTTAAGGTTAACTTTGGTTAACTAATTGAAGTTAATTATACAGACTAGTTTAATTAAATTAGAATATTGTTGAAGATATTGCTGAGGTTAACTGTCTCTTAGGTTCTAACAAAAGTTGACTCTTAGGAGAACAGATGAATATGAGTCATTATCTTATTATAATAGATATACACTGAAATTTTTTCAAGTCCTATCATGTTTAATTAATACTTTATAAAGAAACCCAAAAATTCAATTCATACAAATATTAGTCTTAAATGAATTAGAGTGACGCTATTTTATATCCGGTGATATAATATCTGGTGTTGTCATCAAGTTCGCTAGCCGTAAATAATGTAATTAGCATCGAGTATAATCAAATTAATTCTACACCAACAAATTTAATTTTTTTCTTATTTAGTTTGATGATATGACGACAATGTGAAAGTGAAAAATTGGCTCGAATCGTTGCGAAGTGCACTAGAGAGCGGATTTGCATAATCTATAAATGAGAAGTGGCACTGTGCCACTGAGTCAGCAAGAGGCACCGGTCTGTTCTGTTGACCTTTGATCTGGTGTGTTGCATGTTGGGTGTCAAGCGAGGAGCAGGTACGATGGCGCCACACTGTCTCGCACCACCTTACCTGATCTTCTCAGACCATCTGTTGATATACACTTGCACTTACATGGTCTTCACTCGCTTTTCACCTGGTATACTATAGTATATATGCATATACTATAGTATTTGCATCCTTCCATAGCAAGTTGGAAAGCGCAGATCTCCGGTATCAACATCACTTGGCAAGTGATCACAGATGGTGTCGGTGATCATCTTCAAAACCATCAAATCTTGAAACGGACTCGCCAGACAGACTGTCTGAAGTGTAACAAAGATAACTCACTTGGTGGTGGTGATAAGGATGTGATTGGAAATTTTCGCGTTGCTATATCATATCAAACACCCGCTTAAAGAAAGCGCACGGAACTGTATCTCGGTCAGCAATCAAAACAAACCAACCTTACATCTACCCAGAGCAATCGACATCAACAGGCTTGGTAGATGTCCAAATGAACCAAATGTACCATGGAGCGCTCTTATCAACCTCCTAGCACTCACACCTCGAACTCTGACTCGTCTTGTCTCCACTCACTTGTCGCACTCCTCTCAGGCTTCGCAAACTTTTCCACTTAATCTATTTCTTGTTGGGTATGATTTACTTGTTTTTGTAATAAAAAAATTCATAAACAATGCTGACCAGAGTCCAGTTTGTTTAGAGTTTGCATACAAACAAACCTATGTCATAACCACCATGTGATTAAGTGGCATGTTGTTAGTTGTGCAATAGTTGTGCACCAAAGTCAAATCGATGATGTCGATAATCGGCCCGGTGCTATCAGTAAAGTTCATGTCACCGGTTTGATATCCAGCGGATTGATTATTAATGAGTGAAATATAGCTCGACTCGACTTGCAGGTTCGAGATGTAAGCTTAAAAGATACATCAAGACAACCCTTTAACCAAGTATAATACAAATAAAATAAAATAAAAATCATTATTATCAAGTAAATACTTGATATAGAGTCTCATAGACCAAGTCTCTCTAGAATGACAAAAAACACGTCTAAACACCAAAGCAATTCTCCACCTCAATGAAAATTAGCCCAAATAGTGCCCCAAGGAGAATTTGCAATGAATAAGTGAATTGAAAAGATAGGACTGAGAATGTCACATCAGGATGAGAGATGTGAGCATCAAGCCGGCTCGATGTGAATAGTGGTAGATAGTGCCGGTGATGTGCGAGCAGTGGCACATGAATGGCAGGGTTGGTCACGATAGCGCTCCACTCGACCACTTGTTAGCACTTGTTGCCAGCTGGTGACGACCTTCGCTGCAAGCCTCGCTCCCCCGTGCGAGCCGCACATATCGATATATCTTACCAGCTCGAGGTGGTGTCGCACTGGCCCGTTGTACTCATCTTCTCTGGCTGAATAAATACTAAATATCACTTTGAACGCATCTGCCTTTTTGCGCCCTGCAACACCACTAACCACCAAGCCCTCGAGCTCCACTGGACAAACGTATCTCCCCAAGGTAACTCGCTCAAGCGGCCAATCTCCGCACCGCATTTTTACAACCTTCGTTGCTATTTTTCTCATAGTACGCTACTTCTCACAAAACCAACCATGTCGATCCAGCTCAAAAAAATTCTGATTTCTGATCCTGTGGACGATGCCGCCGTGCAGATTCTTAAAGAACGCGGCTTGCAGGTTGACGTTCGTACTGGTCTACCCAAAGAACAACTGGTGTCCATCATTCCGGTAAGTGAAGAGGGTAATTATTTGATTACTTGAATAATTTTGGTCTTAGTATTCAGTACAAAGAACTAGCAATTTTAATAATACTTTTAAAAGCTGTCGTGCATTGCTATGACAATGAGGCCACTAAATTATGATTCTAAACTTAACCGACATTTTTGTACAGGAATTTCCTCAAACACTGATTTGTGTTACTGGTTTTGAAAGCAGCCGTAACACAAATCAGTGCATGAGAATATTCGCGAACAAAAATGTGAGTTTAGTTTAAAGCCGTAACTAAACCAACTGTATTAAATAATAAAAACTATAATCAATAAAATATAAGTAAAAACATATAACCAAACAAAATTGAATCATTCCACTTGCAGGAGTACGACGCCTTGATAGTACGTTCGGGCACTCAGGTGACAAAGGATGTGATTGAAGCAGGACGCAGTTTGAAGCTGATAGGTCGTGCTGGTGTCGGTGTTGACAACATCGACTTGGTAGCAGCCACCAAGGCCGGCATAGTCGTCATCAAGTATGCGATCATGATCTTCCCTTCACGTGATTCGTGTCTCACTCTTTTCACTCTTTCACAGCGCACCAGGTGGCAACACTATCTCCGCGGTGGAACTTACCTGTACTATGATTTTGACTACCGCGCGACATGTGCCTCAAGCCTGTGCACAGCTCAAGAACGGTGTGTGGGATCGCAAGAGCTACATGGGCAATGAGTTAAAAGGCAAGACTTTGGCTGTGATCGGACTGGGTCGAATTGGTCGTGAGGTATCTACCCGAATGCAGTCGTTCGGAATGACCACCATCGGATTCGATCCTATCGTGCCGGTTGAAGCCGCCAAGGAATTTGGCGTTGAGTCACTGAGCTTGGAAGAGATTTGGCCGAGGGCTGACTTCATCACTGTCCATACACCTCTCATTCCACAAACCAAAAGTAAACTACAATTTCGGTATATTCTTTTGTTCTAACTTCATTGTTGCACTTGATTCAGATTTACTCAATGCCGAAACCCTTGCAAAGTGCAAGAAGGGCGTTCGCATAATCAATGTGGCACGGGGAGGAATCGTGGATGAGTCAGCATTGCTGGATGCCTTGCAGAGCGGACACGTGGCCGGTGCTGGTCTTGACGTTTTTCTCGAAGAGCCACCAAAGAACACTCAGCTTGTGACTCATCCACGTGTGGTTTGCACACCTCACCTCGGTGCAAGCACCAAAGAAGCACAAAATAACGTGGCCAAAGAAATTGCACTTCAGTTCCTTGACATCGTAGATGGCAAGTCCGTGCCTGGAGTGGTAAGTTGTATTTAACATTGAGCTTCAAAAGTTAATCTTCTTGTGGGTTAGGTCAACGCTCCTCTGCTTTCGGAGATTTTAAAACATGAAAATCTAATTTGGACCAAATTGGGCGAAGCTTTGGGCAAGCTAGCGGCAACTCACTCTGCTACCGCCAAGTCCTTCCAAGTCACAATTAAAGGTGCTTATGCGTCCAAAGCTGCCAAATTAATCAAAGAGTCTGTGCTGGTGGGTGCGCTTACTGTGCGCACCAAGTCGAAATCGGTAAATGTAATCTCAGCAGCTGGTATCGCCGAGGGACTGGGTATCTCCGCCAACTTCACTGTTGAGACTGGAAGCTGCTGCCAGAGCATGGTCACTGTTCAGACCGACAGTGGAGTTGCATACATTGGCGTGCCACAAGGTCGTCGATGTTACCTCGCTGCGGTGGGTGAAGCAAAGTTTGAGCCACCAGTAGCATTGGAAGGTACGCTGACTGTGCTTGAAACTAAGCCCTCTGTGAACCATGCCTCAGTTCTGGCTGAGTTAGCTTCTCAGGGCGACCTAGTGTCGGCCATTAGCCGTGCCCGTTCCGGCAACCTCTACGCAGTACATTCGACAGGTTCGCTCAACCTTACTGCCATCCCGATCAGTTCGATCACCGAAATTCAGTTCTAATTTGCTAATACTCACTGTACACTGTGTTGCATACTATAAAATATTTTAAAATATGTAATGTAATGGTCAATTTCAAAAGAGAGCAGCAACCCATTGGTTGTGTTCCGCTTAGTCAATGAGAAGTAGAACGGGGAAGTGAGTGTTGGTGGGGCACAGCAGACCCAGTGCTTCTATCAAAGCGAATCAGACTCCCTCGCGACGTGGTAACTCATTTCACCCGTGTCACGTACGCGATCGTTCATAAAATCGACTGTCGGGTGCAAGGAAGCGCCAGAGGTACCGTCCGAATTTCATCGCGTCGGGTAACCAGTGGTGACTGGGACAGGTACCCATCGCCAGCATGGGTTAGGTCCGACAGAATGGACCACACGCAATAGTCACCCTAAGTGGGTCATCCCGTGACCTGGTAGAAGGTTCCACCAACCGTGTATCTCAATCATCAAGCCAAACTAACCAAATTCTAACAAGCTAGCGATTATTTAGCTATTCGGTTACACAAATTCACTTAAATTGTCACTGAATGGGACTTAAAATTAATTTAGTTGATGTATTATATATATTATATAACTATAATAAAAGTTTTGGCACTATAGACTTTGTAGATCAATGTTAGTTTGAACGAAGTTTTATAGTTACTTATTTTGAAATGCATTAGCCAGGAGCATTGTCCAATTTATCATCACTAAAATGCATGACAGTGCGAGTCAACAGTGAATTGCACAGAAATGCTGTAATTAGGGTCGAGCTACCCATCTTATTGGCGAGCCATTAGCCTCGTCGACGTGAATCTCCCACCGGACACACTACAAGTCACCGATAGTGCCAACTAGTCAGCAAGCCAGAATCTCGGCTACAAGCAAAGACCCGAAAAGTACCATGGCAACCTAGTGGTGCGAGTTGCGGAAGAGTTGTTGCTTGACTGACAGTTGACAAACTTTGAAAAGAGCTGCTATTCATCTCTGATACATTTTTCGCACTATAAAACGAAATGAAACTCTTTAAATTTTACTCATTTTAATTTAAGACATTTAAATTGATAGGCGTTAAATCAGTTTGAAGCAAAATTCTGCTTAGTGGTCACGCAGAATCGGCCACCAAGTTGACCGGATTTTGGCACTCGCACGCGATTCTGACACGAGCTATAAATCTTCTCAATTGTCACCGCAAGCCCGGTAGCTTGAACTATACTCACTGAGCAACCCAGTGGCGTCATTATGTAATCAAGCTCACAATTACCAATCCTATTTGGTTGTCGCTTGTAAAAAATTCATAACTTGCCTCTATGAAAGAACGCGCCTGTAAGGTGACCAATAGAATAGTGCCACTAGAATATTTTATTTGTCATTTCAATAAATTCATTAAAATTCTTGAGTTAATCAATGATGAGATTAATATTATTAAAAGAATTCCCGACAAGAATATAACAAAAGGTTATTTAGTATGTGTCCAAAAGTATCTTGTGTGGGGTGCGGCTCAAGGCTCGAGAGCCAACCTGCCCGTCCAAATGGACCTTGAGTGTTGTGAATGATTGTTTATGTCTATCTGTTTGTTTGAAATTAATTTTAATTCCAACAGTGAGGAAGGCGAAAAAATGAGATTGCAATCAGTGGTGGAAATGAGCCCAAAGGCGGGTGCGAGTCAGGTAATTAAAGCGGTGCCCCTTCTGCACAGTAACCAGTGACCAGCGTGACCGGTAAGGGTTGGTGGTAGTGGGACGCGCTACAGAACCACTGGTTTTGCTCATCAGCTACTCGTCAGCCACGCGGACTATCCGCCTCGGTGAATCCACCAGACCAGAGACCGGGACAGCAATTCGAGTCGCCAGTACCAGTCGTGGCCACCGCTGACCACTCGTGCCTCTCCACCACCCCAATAGTCAGCCATATTTTTCTATTCTAATTTTGTTGTTTGTTTATATTAACCACCACCCCTTTTGTTTGGGAACCTAGCCACATTAGAAATGCAATTAAAGTTCAAAAATGTCCTGTGATCGTGATCCAGAAATTATCAAATATGAATAAAATACTGTCTGCAGCAACGATTGAGTTTCACAAGTGAATGCTCACCATCATCGCAAAAAATCCCGCCATAGTTCACCCAAGTGCCATAAATCAATTGATTTTATAAAGTAAAATCTACAAATCCTGTATCCTCAGTGATCATCACTGGTATCGTATCTGATGAATCACTGGGTCAGCCATGCCCAATGAGCCCTCAGAGCAGAATCGACCGGGTGGTGCCACTACTGACCACAATGGCAATCTCACCCCTCAACCACCGGTCACCGACGTGAATAACAACCAATTGGAAGGTGTTTCCAGTGATAACACCCCCCTCCCACAGGCCACAGACTCCACCGTGATCAACATCGAGGCACAGAACTTTAACAATGAAGCAACCAGGAGTCCCAAACTGGGCGATATTGGTCGAAATGATTCTATTGATATTGTCACTAAAACAGTACCTGAAGGTATGTCATACATTCTTTATGCTTAAAAGTAACAATAAAAGTTAAATAAAAACAAACATAACTCTAGATGACCGCAAACTGGCCCCAGTTCCAAAAGATATCTACGGTTCGTTGTCACCTGCCACTTCACCTATACCAAAAGATGGACCTAAAGTACAGAAACTTAAAACAGTAGGCTTTCAAGAAATTAAGAAAGATCTAGAAAAGTCACGACAACAACAAAGACAAAAACTAAAACAAAAAGGCGAGCCAGCAGGGCCCGAGTCGTTGGCCGATGCTACAAAACCACAGACTAAAGTTCCCCGAAAAGGACCTACTAAACCGATTGCCAAACAAAATCAGACCACACTAGCAGTGGAGTCTTTGGACATCTCAGCGCCATTAGATGTAACCTCGGTCGGTTCCCCTGCTCCTTCACCACAGCCAGGCCAAGAAACAACTACAGAGCCTAGGCCAAGAATAAAACCGAAAGCCAGTGTGGGTGGCATCAAACTAACCCAATTAGAGCAAGCTAAACTGGGCCGTTTGGCGATTGGGGCGACACAACCTCCTAAGGGTAAAGCAAATGCAGGTAAGCAGAGCTTGGCGCCTTCCAAGATATCGCCAAAACCTTCTCCAAAAGCTTCACCTCGAGTCTCGCCTACGCCTAACAATGTCGGCAAAGAAAGCGAAGATGAGAAAAAAAGTCCTCGCTTGCCACGAAACGAAATGCCAACCAGAAGAGAAAAGCTCAAAGAGAAACAACAAAGAACCAAAGAGGCCAAAAGAAAAGGAAGTACCCTTGACGAGGAAGGCAAGCAGAGATCTTCGTCTGAAGAGCGGTCGGGCTCGAGAGAACGAGGCAACCTGTCGCGTGAAACCTCAAACGACAAAAAGGCTGGCTCACGCAAGCAGTCACTGCTAGACGGACAGTCGCCATCGTCGCGAACCACCAAGAACATCTCTGACTATGGACACAAACTAGTGGCCTTGTGTCGCAAAGGTGACTGGGTAGGAGTGGACACTGTGATCAAGTACATCAACAAATACAACGTCGAGTTCGACAAAGAAGCTGTCTCGGACAACACAGGCTGGTCGCCACTCATGTTTGCCGTACGCGACAATCGTATCCAGATTGTAGAACAACTTATCGACCTCGGATTTCCCATCAACACCAAAGCCAAGGTAGATGGGTAGTCAATCAGTGCTATTTCTTTTCTAGTGCTTCGTATTTAATTAACTAATTTCAACATTTGAAACGTTTTAAAAGATTATAATCATAATAGAGTAAGATGATTCGTAGATTATTTATAAAATTGTCGATGTTGTTGCGAAAGTAGAGCTAATAAGTGCTTTACGATTTAATACCACACCACAATTTACGATAAAATTGCTGCTCATGAAACGTCTCCTGAGGAAAACTAGATTCTGGTTGATCGACTGAGAAAGCCAATTTTAGCATTAATCAACAGCAGCTAAATTAACGGAATTAAATTGCCATCAGCATAATAAAAACAAGCATGAAAGAGCGTGCACACCTACCGAGATGAGACCCAGGGCTTGATGAATGAGGTCAATGGCCGACTTACCCGGCGAGTCGGTGAATGGTCCCGATGACCACTGTCGATACCGGACCACCGAGCTTAGTTTTCACCTTTAGTCAAGTTTTAAAATCTCTCCATAGCCATCTCAATGCAATTCCGAATCAGCAATGAGGGCAATGAGAAGATGTGGACCTGATGATGGAGGTGGCAACAATCTTCGATTCCCGGTAGTCGAGTTAATCCTAATTGTTATGCAAGCGCGTAGCCGGCTCGGAAGCACCATGTGCGCCAACCACTCTCACGCTTTACTGAACGATGCCCTGGGCGGGATTAGAAACCCACGACCTTTGGGTTGGCAGGCGAGCACGCTACCCACCAGGCTAACCCGGTCGGCAATATTGAAGATTAATTAATAAACATTGTTTGAGTGTGTAATCTAGTTGCTGGTGGATATCATATTCAATAATTTTGTATATTTGCTTGTATGTCAGTCTGTTATATATATTTATTTTTTTATGTCTACGTTTTAACGCTCTCCTCCTCTCTCCCGAAAATTTCTGATACGCCGCCACCCACGTTCCAATCTTACCGAGTCTTTTTTTTTTTAAAGTGCCGAGAGAGAGAGAGAGAGAACAAAAGGCCCTCGGGTGAGTGCAGACGAAGGAAAGTGAAGGTAAATTATGTAACAGCTTTAACCTTTTAACAACGGACGCACGCTTTGCGACGTGCAGAGACGAGACGGGTCTCGAAAGGGAGAACACGTTTCTTTGCGGTGGGCGTATTTTTCGCCGAAAAAGTGAAGACAGACAGACGGGCACATTGTGTTAATTAGTTACAAAGGTTGTATGGTTATGTTATACTAGTTACTTTAATTGTTCATTTTCGTTGATTAAGAGAGTGGTAAGTGGAATTTTGCCTTTTCGTTGAAAGTTAGCAACCCTCTGACAATTTCTCGGCGACCACGTTTTGGAAGGTTAGCTGCTCTTCAACTGGTATCATCGTTTCGATAATGTGTTTCGAGTGTAATACGGTGAATTAACTTGCAGCTATAACAAATAAGTGCTACAATGACTAGTGGGGAACGTTTGCGCGTTTGTATTTAGACTTTGCGCCGCCTTAGCGTTCAACCGTGCCCTTGTGGGCACCCAGCTGCAAAACAGCCACGATGCCCTCATGAACTCTCGTCGTGAACTTCGACTGAATTTTTGAATTTTCGGCTGAAAAAAAATTTTTTTTTTTTTTTAATATCTTCATAAAAGATGGAAGAGCGCTCCAGGAGGTATGGAAACTCCGCCGCATCGCTCTCGACTAGAGAGAGTCAAGCCTTTCGTTGACACCGGCGAGTAATCGCATTCCTTCCTTGAGGAAACGTGCTGGATCTTTGTGCATATTTTCCTCCAATTACGTGGCACATGACGTTACACGGATGTGGTCGCTGTGGTCAAATCGACAGCGCAGTCGCGATATCTCGTTTACTCGCAAAACATAATTTTTCTACCTCCTGGTTGGCTAGCAGTTTCGTCACATGGCCCAGGATGGAATGGAATAGAGTGAATAGAATAAATTTATTATGTTCTGTGACAACGAGGCCACTTAAGAACAAGAAAATTTTTGCAAAAGAATAAGAAAAAAACAACAAAAACAGGAAAAAACAGTCCAAAGGAAAATAGTACAAAAATATGAATTACATACACAAACATATATATATATTTCTCTCTGTGACTTCTCATACATACCTATTCAGTTACAAAGAACTACGTGGTGTATGCAATAGATTTTAGCTGATAAACTAGATACAATTTATAATTTAAAGAATAACACAAAAAAATAACACTGGGTATCATTACGTCACTAGGAGATACTTGAAGTATTGCGATTTAAAGCTTTCTTAATATTTCTTACGCTTTTCAATGATACAGGTAATCTGTTCCACAATTTTACTGCTGAAATAAGGAATGACTTTTGGTATGTTGTTGTCCGATGAAGAGGAACGTTACGCATGGGTAGTGCATATCCCTGTTGCGTATGAGCAAGCTGTACGTGTAAAGATTCACGTGGAGGGTAGCCTTCCTGTAGTTTAAGAGACCCGAAACTTTGGAAGAGTGAACTGGGAAATATAAGAAGCCTTGGAAAATATTATAAACTAAACTATAAACGAAACAAAATCCCTGGAAACCAGTAAACTAAACTATAAGTAATATAAAAAGTCGTGTCGAAGCTGAATCCATAAAATCACGTCCACAGGCCATTTGTTCGTATGACATTTCTGCTACAGTCATTTCAGATGGACCAGGCTGTACTCCCTTACCTCTCTTGCTATATGTAGAGTTTTTCTTTGGATGCATTTGAAAATTATTTTTCTGCCGGACTCTACATAGCACCGAGTCAAAATTTTAAATTTGTT
The DNA here is from genome assembly GCA_011762765.2 of Rhinocypha anisoptera. Classification (NCBI taxonomy): domain Eukaryota; kingdom Metazoa; phylum Arthropoda; class Insecta; order Odonata; family Chlorocyphidae; genus Rhinocypha; species Rhinocypha anisoptera. Next base: position 73,311 of record WURS02423410.1, read on the forward strand.
CCCGATCATAAAATTAGTCTCACATCGTGCATAAAACTTCTTAAAATGTGTAAACTTTAAGCTTTACGGAGTCTGTTCACAGTAGACACACAAGAACATATGCATTAAGAGGTGAATGTAAAGTATATATATGTTGATTTTTTAAACGCGTGAAGCGTCAAATTTTACGACTCCAGGCTCCCCTTCGTGGAAGTTTTGAATGTCGTGATTACCAAATGAATATATAAATCTTAATTTTTACCCTTGCACTATTATAGGCCGTGGATATCCCGTAAAAAAATAGAATTTATATATTCATGTGGTTATCATGGGCATGAAGCTCTGTCGTAAGCACTTAGTTGTTAAAAAAAACTGTCGCTGGACCGACGAAGGTGGGCGTATAATGTTTTAGGTACCATAAATAGAAATACTTCATATCTAGTCTATATAGGTGACCTGTAAGGTCCAATGGTTTTGGAAATCCCATGACTGAAACCAAACGCAGTAATTTTTCTACATGAGATTTTCCTGATAAACCAACGCGCTGAAAAATGAACTCCATGTCCTGATTTTATGAATTTCGCATTTCATATAAAACGCATAATAACAAGTGACTTCAAACCACGCATGTCAAAGGTGACCTTTGTGTAAAATAATATAGAGGTGACAACACCCATTTTTTTCATACCACGATAGACATGCTTTTAGCAAAAATACTACTCAATAACATTTCAACGATCCTACAAATATAGTAAATAGGTCATTATTTTAACGAGTAGCTTATAGTAGATAATGTTTTTTGTGTCCAAAAAGTAAAACGTGACATGAATCTTGTAATCCAGAGATGCTTATAAATAACAGAAAAGTCAGCTGGTTGATTTTGATTCTTCTTAAAGTATGAACCTTAAATCCCTATGTGAATTTTACTGGTGCTCAACATAAGCGTGGTACTTCGGAATTTCCAATTTACTTCGCAGGTTTGTTATACTCGGAAAACTGAGTTATATCACAAATAGCATTTATTTCTTTTGACACCATTGATTAAAGATATTACCATTGCGTCTTGTTCTGTTACCTAAATGAAAAGTTCACTAAATCTGAGCGATTCACATTGTCCAGTAGAGTAAAAAAAAATGTTCCTTAAATGTGATATCACGTTCGCCTTACGTAACTTCATGTGTTTTAAAAATTTATCTTCGCCTCGTGTGCACAATTGCACGGGGATATCTTAACTTTTTCGCTGATTTAAATGGAATAAAGATTTTGTGGGGAAGGTTAAAAAAATTGATTTTAGAATTTTTTTTTAATCCCGTAAAACCGCTCTCTAAATAATCTGCTTGTGGCCTACCATTTTTTTTCATTTAATAAGGTCTTTTTTAATTCGTCCAGTAGTCATTATATCAAAGATCTGCGGGAATTAGCCGTTATAATGGGGGAAATTTGTGGGAGGCGCCCGCGATGCCTTGGGATTATCACAACGCAGCCGGGGGAGAGACCTCTTGCGAAATCCAAACCCCCCCCACCACATGCGTGTGTGCGCGCGCGTTTGTGTGTGTGCGTGTGTGTGACTGCGTGTGAAGAGCCTGGCTCCTTTCCAGCAGAAATCGGATCGTAGGTTATCGCGACGAGATGGATGAAAAGGCGATTTCCGCCGTTCCGTCTACCCCAGTTAGTTCAGCCCCGGATTAGATTTAGCATATAAATCGCCAATAAATTCTCCCTTTACCACAATTTTGGTAAAATTTATTTGCTCAAAGCTTTTTCCTTAAAGCCGACATATATATATATATCCTACGACGGGGTAAGCATCCCCGAAATATTTCTTCGCAATGTGAGTCTTTTAAGTGTTTCTTTTGTGTGTGTGTTTGTGCATATAAGTGAGTGCGGGTGTTCGTGTTTGCTGCTCGTTTGAGTTTTCCTGAATTACATATATATATATATATATATATATATACACTATATGATGATGATGATCTTCATCTCAGACGGCTGAGGAAGACCCGATGCGGGCCGCAAGCTTCCAAGTAAAAAGAAAATGTGTCTATTTTTCTGTGTTTCTGTGTTTTTAATGCACTTTTTGTGCCGCCTTAGATACTTATACATTGCTCTACTTGGCTTTTCTTCATGTGTATATATATATATATTTGCACTTGGAAAATCTTGGTGGCGGCGAAGCGCATTTCACATATAAACAAATAAACAGATATAGTTGAGAACAGAG
>WURS02423420.1:0-16577 GCA_011762765.2 Rhinocypha anisoptera
ACCTCTTGCAGGTGGTTATGCGCATTCGTTCTGCGCAAGTCGTTGCGCGTGGCGGCCATGTCAGGTAGTCCTAGAAGTTTACCACTTTCTCCAATAAGAACGACTCGATCAGGAGCGCTGAAAAAGTTTGAATGGAGGGCTGGCGAAGACATTATGGATGATTTCTCAAAACTCTTCAGTAAGTCAATTTATGGAGTAAATGTGGGTTTTGATTTTTATTTAAAATAAGCATACATGTTTAAGTTTTCTCGCCTAAAAAATCTTTTTCGCTCTTAGGTTCACGCAAAACCTGGGAAGATGGACCTCTCGACACAAAAGCCGTTGTTCATTCAGTTAGAAGCCTACTATATGACCAAAAATTAACAGACATTCTTAAAGAGGTAACATAATACAGTGAATTCGTTTCTTAGTCATTTTCAAAATGTTACTGATGAGATTTTGACATTTTGGATTTCAAAAGGGGGATAATTATACCGATTAATGTGTACACATTTTCTTGACTATGCTGTATGCAGCTACTCAATATGTCTGTGATAAATCAAATGATTCAGAGGTTTTTACAGACAAAGAGAAACCAGATGTGTTTATTAGTTCCAAGTTTTTCTAGCAGGTGCTGCAGTTAGGATCTATGCTTAGTCCAGCGGATGTGTTATCAACAATTCCCCCCATTTTAGGAAGTGTCATCACGCATGTTTTTCCATTTGACTTGAACATTCCTCCTGGAACGGGGTAAATTGTTGTCAACAGTTCCGTTACCCTACACTGCTGAAACGAAAGTATTGGAACCTAACAGGTTTATTTTGACATTTTCTGAAGGGAGAAGAAATGGTATACACTCATGTCTAGGGTTCCCGATTTGTAGAGGTAGTGTGGATATAATTTTAAATATTTCGTTGCCTTGTTAATTCTTAAGAAGTATATTACCCCTTATTCTTTAAATTATTCTTAAAGCACCTTTTCATTGATATTGTTTCAAGCATTCCAGGGCAGACATAACATTTGGGAGTTCTTTGTTCTAATTTTTATTCTTTGTAATGATATCCTCGTGGCATTCTACAGCTTTTCTTCCTAAGTTTATGTTATGCCCTTGACCAGTTTACCGAATCAATGACTGCACCATCAATGGATTCCCAAACAACTTGCCTGATCAGGACCAAGAATGGTGCAGAGGGGGAATACAAGCTCTTCAAAACACTGGCATAAAGCCAAAGAAACAGAAGGAGACTTCTTTGAAAACAATCAGTAGTCCTGTTGGTTTTCGAAATATGATGCATGGGATGCAATTTTGTGTGTTTCATACTTTTAGAGAAATTGCAATGTATTCATTTATAAATGTTCTATTCACAATAGGGGACCCTGCCACTTAGGTAATGCAACGAATTATATCAAAATACTATTTAATATTCAAAACACTTAAGACTTTTAATGAGCAAAATGTTAGTACAATGCAGAAAAAAAGGTGGCTGTTCAAAGGGTTCATATTATAGATCTTTCAATCCACAGCACTTTTGTGAGCAGGTGCATTTTTCTGATGAAAAGTGTTTTTTTCTATAAACCTACCTCACTAATTTTTTCTCTAGTTTGTCAAGATGGTTAGAACACCACTCCTATATATTGCTTCACCTTTTTTAAGATAACAGTATTTGAAATGCTGTATATATTTTTATCTGTGATGGTGAATCCATTTCATCCAAAGATATACAATGCTTTATTCTAGTTATAAAGCAGTAAGAACTGTTTAGAGCATTAACACTTTTTCCCTATAGAATCATTATCTGTGTTCAAGGTTTAGAACTGTTCAGATCACCCTTTTATGTATTTTCTACCATGTGCATGTTAAGTACTACTCTTTTTTTAATACTGTTTCCCTTGTCTTGTCCTATGTTTTACTTACCTATGTTTTACTTATGGTCCAGGCGACCTGGAAGGGGATGAGTCGGAGAACACTTCACATATTCTATTACTAACACTGAAATTCCTGGCCGCGTGCCACACTTCTTCTTCCCAGAGTCTTTGTAGCCACTCTGTTTTCCTTTGGGCGGCTTCGCGTATCAGGATGTAAAATAATGTGGTCGGCAAAGTATTATTATATATAGATTTTATTACTTTAAATACTACTACTATATAGCTACTTTAAATCCCTGAACAGTCATCAATTTGTCTTATTGAATGAGACATTAGAATAATGCTATTGACATTTCATTTCAGGTTCAGTCTTCCACTCTGAAGCATGAAAGGAGTTACCCTCCCTTGGTAGAAGGAAATAAGTTCAAGCCTTCTCCTCAAATAATTGAGGCAATTAAATCTTTTATTTGTGAAACAGCAGAATTACAGGGATGTCAAATTAGACAAGTGGTGACTCTAGCATGCCTTGAAACACTAAAAAGTGTCTTAGGTGATAAGAGAATGATAAAAAACAATCAAGATTTTTCAATTGCATTGCTCTCTGAGGAAAATCGTGGATTACTTAAGGCACTGATAGCCGTGATGCATAACCTACATTGCTATGAAAGCCTTGATTTGAGATCCTTTGCTAATATTTATTACCAGTTGGTAAGTTTTGGTAGAATATTGTACATTTCTAAAGAAACAAAAAAAATGTTTGTTCACAACCATTTAATTTTTAGGAGGACATTCCTTTGGAAATACTTTGGTTGTTCCATGATGGTGCCTTGATTGATGCTAATTCATACATAATAAAGTAAGTACCCACGTTTTAATTATTTTAAGTATTTAATTAACATTGTAATGTAAAAAAATCTTTAATTTTTAAAAAAACCTTATCGTGCATATTCAATCCAAAAAATTAATGTTGTGATGCAGAACTTTCAAGGATTATTGGTGACTGGATTAATTGTTGTGGTTCTTTGGAGATATAAAAACTTCAATGACTTTTTAAGGAAGTCTAAGGTAGTTTATGTGATGATGACATTGTAGTTGAAATATCGGATTGTAAAAATAAATATTTCTCTGTAGAAATATGGAGTGTTTTCTGTTTTCCTCTTAGAAAAAATTCCACAAGGCACTGGCCAATGCACACTGCATACTAATTCAATAGTTTCAGGCTCAACTTTATAACGAAGAAATATAACAACTTTGTAAGTCCACAAATTTGTGGACTTACTACATACGAAGGACATTCATTTAGTCCACAGCTTAAGATTGTGTTGTATTGTGTCTTGTGTCTCATCAACTGTAGGTGAGGCTGCTGCTGCTACTTCTACTATGTTATTCCCATGTTACAATAATCTTATTCTGAGATAGGTATGATGTTTGATCCCCTTTTTAGCCATAAGTATTCACTGTACAACACAATTTTTTCGTAATTACAGTAGAATATCGATTATCTGGGATTCTAAACAGCAGAAGTATCTAAATAACAGAACTTTTTTTCCAGAATTTTTACATTATTTATATTTCATGCTTCTGCATTGACACCTACCTAGCCATTAAAAAACCTGATTTATAGAGTTGTTTTGCTTTATGTGAACCCTGCCAGTCAATTAAATCCCACTTTCCATTTGAAGATGAGCACATATTATAAAGTTCTTTTTTTCTCATTTACAGTTAGGCTCATCTGGATTCTTATATTTTATTGATGATTTTTCAGGTATAAATAAAAAAATATTTGATGAAATATTTTAATGTTAAATAAGTTGCATGATTCTTAAAATTAATTTGCAGTTTTTTTTTCAATATGCACTTTACACCTCATTGAGTATTATGCAATGAATTACTACAACTTTCTCAGTCATATGGTCTAATAAGAACTTACACCAGAAATATTCTAACTCCCGAACACATCAGTTCCTGCATATTCCAGATTAGTGATCTCCTCCTGTATTTAAATTACTATTTGTTTCCAAGCAAGTACAACTCTGCTTATATAGATTACCATCAAAATGAGTAAAGCATTGGACAACTTGAGAATGTTTTAAAGTTGACAAAGGGCATGAATCAGCTCATTGGCAGATATGTTACAATACTTTGCAATGTAAACTATGTTAAACTAGTAGTTTAACTAGTGATAGTGGCACCTTGAATACATAAACAGAATTAGAAGGAAAATAAGATCTAAAATGTATAATGGTGAGCCAAAACATTTACCATCAAAGAGACTAACAACAGTTTTTCATGATACAAAAGGACTGGATTTGGAAAAGATAATAAGCAAATTAGCAGCTTGGATGGGATATCAATCAGCACCATCAAAAAAGTGTTTAGAGAATTTTACAAGTAATGAATTGCAACTGCTAATAACTGCATCCAGAAACAGGTTGCATTCAAATGTGATGAAAAGGAATTGAGTATGACTATAGATCCAAATTCCAGGAGTCACATCATAATAATCGTAAATCATTTATACTCCAATGAGAACTCTATGATCATAATGTATATGATAATTACCCATGTAATAATGACTCAACTTCACTGTACTGATTTGATTGGTTTTAATGGCAACATAATTGACATTTTTTCAGAAACCTCTGTCATCCTCCGGAAATTTCTAAATTTACCTCATCCATGAGAACTATTATTTGTACTGGAGAAGGGCATGAAGTGGCTGAGAAAGTGTGTGTTGGTCTACTCTCACCGTTGATTGCTGTTGTGTATGGCTCCGTGGCAGACGTGATATCATCAGATCTTATTACTACTCACAAGCAAGCCCTCAAAATAGTTTTATCATCAATTTTCCGGAAAGTAAACGAACGGCTTTTCTATTTCCCAGGAAAGAGTCAAGTGATGGTAAGAACATCAAATCATTAGTGAATAAAATACTCAGTAAGTATAATATATTTTTTCCAAAGATTGTTATGACTTGTTAATGAGAAGGTTCATAAAGCAAGTCTAGAGAAGTTATACACCAATTCTCATTTAACAGTTATATTTCTTCATCTAAAGAATCATTAAAACTATGAAAATATCTTTGTAAAAGTAATGATCTAACAGTATTTTTTCAAAAGTCAGTGACTCTCTTTTGCATATTCATTCTTTTGTACCTTCAAGCCGCTCGGATCTTTGGGTTCCAGGAGTATATAAAGTTCCCTGCGAATGCGGTGAGGTATATGTTGGTGAGACGGGAAGGACTATTGAGACGAGACTGAAGGAACATCAACGACACCTGCGCCTGGGACAGACGGAGAAATCGGTCATTGCGGAACACAGTTTTAACGAAAGACATCACATCAATTTCAACGACGCTAAGCTTTAGCGCGGTATTCATCTTTTCTTTAGTTTCGTAAATTGTGATTTGTATTTGATGTGGTCACTGTCGACTATTTCTACTGGGTAGCTTTTGCTGTCTTACATTCATTTACGACGATTAAGTCAATTGAACGTCTTTTAATGTCTCCAGGTATCTTCCATATGTACATTCTACTGAGTGGTTTTTAAATGAGGTATTTCATACTGGTCAACTGTGTCGTTCGCATAATATTTCTCCTCTTGCAGTTCGTTTCCCTAGATAATATTTTCCACTGTTTTTTTTCCATTATTTTATGATTAAATTCCAGCCTATTTTCACAGGTATCTTCGTAGTCTGTCGTGGACCACTACGCCGTCTGTTGGTTTGACTAATACAATTACAATTTAGACTCTTTCATTTTACTGCAAGGTCTTCATCCTAGTGCTGCGCTCTAGAAAATTATCTCACTCCCATAATTCGTAACACGTCCTTTGTAAATTATCATGCAACTATCAAAACAAAAATGTACTTCTTCATGCCATCATACCGAATGATGTCCTCTCTTCAGTGGTTCCCACCCGTAAATCTGAATGGTGTACTAGTTTGCCTCCGGAGTACTTTACTAGAGAATGTTCTATTACACCATAATCAGAATTAATATTTGGTAAGCTACTGATCTTCGGGGGAATAATTTGATGGTATACCCTTACTTTTCACAGCCCAGTGCTGCAACCGTTAAAGTAATTATTTAGGTAAGTGTGCCAAAAAAGGCCACCCTGACATTTGAAGCACCATGATTTTTATTCTATTCGACAGAAATTCCTGTAAAAATTTACTTGTTAACTTGAGTGTATTCTTAGTAGATACAAGTACATAAATACCCAAATAAATCCACCAAAGAAACAAAAATATTAGCAACGGTGAGATACTTAAAATTTTAATTGTTTGCTAATTAAATACTCCCGAAATATAACGTACTACGGTACACCCCAATAAGACCATGCCTGACCTTATTGGTCTACACACGACGTTGTTTCAAATATGCTAAGAATATGCAGGCATATCAAAACATAATGAATTTCACGCTTTGCTTAATAAACTGTATAAACCTATCGTATATAACTGGAGCATTGATATTACTGTGAACACATTTAAGTTATTAATAATTAAACGAAATTAATTACCTCAAAATTACATACGAGAATCATTAGATACCTCTTCCTCAGAATAAGCATGCTCATTTGAACTATGAGGCTTGACGTTGATATTTTTTTCTTTGGCCGTCAGATGGTGCTAAGCTTCATTAAAAAAGACTTCTAGCGACGCTGATGTGAATGACTACGAAATACGAATGGGTGGCCTTATTTAGCGGACTTACCTGTAGCATTTCCGGGTAACCTACCCAAGTATGGACCCCTACCTCTTCCGAGTATTACCTAGAAATGTCCACAACTGCTTATTTATTGAGTATACTCGAGTATAGCTAGAGGTTGACCAGCCATCCGGAATCAGGTGGACGCATTTGATAGCTTTAAGTACAAGAGAACTATGGCATAGAATAATAATCTCTTTTTAATTTTTTCCTTTTACTGCTGCTTTTTCATCACTGTGATAATGCCAAAGTAATGCCCGGATAAGAAAGTTCTTTTACTTTTCATATTTTTCTAATAGTGTCAGAAATTTTCATAAAACATTTCAACATAGTCACCTTACTTTTTATAAAATTTTCTTAGAACTCTATGCTGATAAAAAATAAATGCTACGATATATAATTTGAATTAAGAAATAAATAATAGGCGACTTGTTCGTTCAATGTAAAGGTCTTCTGGTGAGTATATCGGATTGGGAATGTTTTCCACAGTCATCTTTTAAATGACTGTGGAAGAAATACACTCTATCGATGGCTTATGGATTGTGAGTGAGAGGTTACTCATGGTTCATTTATTACATAAGTTGTAATGGGAGCACCAGTACCGACTTTACTTTGTGAAGCGAATTGTTGAATATATATTGGGAAAAGAATGGTAGGATGTCCAATGGACGGAAATTCAGCGTCATCCCTTTGCTGTTTCTTTTATTACGTAATTATGTATGGAATATTAACTAATTAAGACGCATATAATAAATAATGATAAATGAAACAGGGTTTATTGTTCATCTGTAATCCCCTGTGGCTGATATTTATGGATGGATGGTTATTTATTCGTGTCGGTTTATAAATTACAGTAAAATTTAAGCTTATCAGCGAATCGGTGAAAAAGAGCGAAATGGCATTTAATCAAAATAAGTAAAACAAATGGATCAAGAAACGTTTTATTAACTTAAGGTGATTGCGAGGAAATGGCACAAGTTATAAATCAACTTTATCATATTCTTTTCAAGAGGAGTGAATTTTTCGGTAAACCACATAATACGAGAGGTCATGTCCAGCTACACCAGTAACGATCAATAATTTATCTTTCTCCACATTTTATTGGTGAGTAGTGGTAGGGATGTCTTCTTTTTCTTTCGTTAGCCTTTCTTTGCTTCTAAACCCTTCAAACACTAATTTCGGATTACATAATTTAACAAATTTCTTGATTTCTTTTCAGACTTGTTGCTTATAATAATAATTTTCTTTGCCATTTAGAAAAGCGATTACAATCTACAAGATGAATTCGCGTGCGTTAGTCTGAAATCTCGCGTGTCGTTTCCACGAAAATTAATGTGGTGGAAGGTTGTGATTACCAAAGGGCGGATGTAAATCCGGTGGTAAGCGTTGTAGTTGTGGCTAGGGGGGCGGCAGAGATAGCTTGAGTATGAAATTTATTAAAAAAAGAAGTTCACACTCTTTTTTAGTTCTAAAATTATTTCGTATTTCGTATATTATTGAGACGTTTCATAACTATATTTTTAACGGTGAATTATAATCAGAGATGTGTGCAGATTTCAACTTTACCCGTGGGGTCGTAAAATTTTAGGCACCTCGAGGCTATTCGAGCACCCTCATTCATTATTGCTAAGGTGGGGTACTTTGTAGAATACATTAATGCAGATTTAACGTGTGATAAGAAACTTGATGACAGTGACAGTGAATGGAATTTATAAAGCAAAAGCCGATTTATAACATTTTTCATTTATTAACATTGTTTATGCGCTTATGAACACAAAGTTGGAACCTAATTTATTGTCGATGTGGTTTTTCCATAAACCATATGTGAACCCAATGTGTATGGATTTTGTTTGTAGTGTCGCACTCCTAAAACCATTCAGTCGTGTTTTCTCACAATTTTTCCTTTTTATAGTTACAGCGTGGGCATCTATACTAATTTTATAACAGGTTAAGATCAACAGTATATGCCCTCATATTAAAACTATATAGGCCTTAGAGTGGATATTTATCTAAACTTTGAAGGGTAAATAGCTCTTTTGCTATCAAAATTAGAGGTTATGAGTACGAAAATCAGATTAGTAACTCTCCAAGATATTGTCACCTGCCATTAATTTAACGTTTTCCATTGCCTGCACCTCATAGCGCATTTTTGTTCAGTTTTTGCACAGTCGTACAGCCCTATTTGTACAGTTCTTTATTACCCTTCTAATACAATATTTACAATACTCATGCTTCGAGAGGTCGTTACCATATTCCTTTCCCTAATCTAAGATAATATTAATTCTTAGTGAAATTTTGACTTTTTCGTCATTTCTCAGATTGGGTTGATAACATCTTCATAGTGTATTTCAATAAACATAATACTGTTTGTTGATGCTAATGATCTGATTTATTTGACGTAGTATTGAAGCATGAATACTTGAAATACAATACGACGTACTTACACTGGCTGTATGATGATGCCAATGGTTAATATCAATAACTACTAAATCCAGTAGCACGCAGGTTTACTTGGTGTAATTTGGACATAATTCAAATAAGAACACTTGGTTAGGTTCCCAAATATATATTTAAAAACTCAACCGGTTCGACCTCGCCAGGTCATTCTCAAGAGTTATCTGGTTATTCTCAGATTATTCTTATTTCAAGCATTAATGATTAGGTTTAGTCTTCGATTATCATAGCTAATATACATAAGGTATGGACAAAGGAATAAATTATGAAGTAGCCCTTGATATACCTTTTTCGTAATAAAATTTCTATTCACATTAAATCTTCTGCTAAATATAAAATCATATTTAATGTTGGAAAGATGCTTTTTACTCTCAAGTTTCCTATGTAACCTCAATGACATTGATAAATTGACAGTGATCTTTCTATATCGATATATCGTCTATAAATCTCTTAGAATTGAATACACATAAATTAAATGTTGGTGTACTCGTCCTGATAACCACCGCTAGTCCCTCTTGTAAGTACAAGTTCCTTCACTCAATAAAAATCTGTAAAAATTACAGTTACTAACAAAATTCTCCGATGTGGGTAAAAAATTTGTGCTACAGAGTTGACCATAAATATTTTAAAAATAATTTTAAGAAAATAATGTATTTTTGGATACTTATGAATTTGATGTTTCTGAACACAATTTTCACCCTCCAGTAGACGGTTTTCTAGCCGTTGACGTGGATGTTTACGGAAAATTTAGAATTCTCTTCAATCTGAAATTTCATGTAACTGAATTTATGTTGAGCTCGAAATCCTTCATTCTATTTTCTTTGAGAGGTCACCAGCGACGATGTCGAATCCTTTGACTCCCCCTTACGGTCGTTCGCCGACCACCTCACTTCACCCACCTGATTCACGTTCTCAAAGGTGCAAATTGCCTCTCACCTGTTGAGTTCCCTTAAACAGTGCGCCGGGTTGCAAACATTTCCAGTGGGAGTACGTGCAGAATACACTACTGGCCCTGGGTTTCTCTCCCTTTCACCCTCTTGCAGTTTTGTGACTTACTTTACATCGATTCAACGAAATGGATGGTGGGAGTACTTCTTTTGTCCCCTCTGATGTCCCACTCTATCGAGTTTTGGCAGGCGGATGTGGTGCCGCATTAGGGATTCGGTTGGTATCCGACTGGGTTGGCAGTTTGCCGTGGCGACAGTGCTACCATTCCTGATCGAAATAAAAAAAAAATTCAACTCCTGCTGACAATCAATAGTTGAAAATAAAGAACCAACGGCACTATAGGTATAGATTTTTTCATAGTGAAAGTAGACAATAAAGAAAGGTAAGGGTAAATATTTACAGAAAATTTTGCTATCAATGTAAATTTTTATTTTTTACGTTTTACTACTCACTAAACTGAATATAACATTAATGGATCTATTAGCAGTGTTGCGATCGAACCGCAGTCCTTTTTTCACTGGCTTGTTGAATCCCTGTTGTCCGTGCTAACGTGAAAAATATTTTTCTTACATCATTTGTGGATTTGCAGAAAGTAAAAACACTATATTATGTAGTAGAAGAATATAGTGAAAATGAAATTGATGTTCCGGTAGATATAATGAAATCTATCGAATAATTTAAATTTGTAACGGAAAACGATTTTATCAATTTGAATAACATTTTATGAGCAAAGCTCTATGCGTTCCTTTTAACAACTCCATTTTCTTAATGTTCTTCCTTTGAAGCTTATCATTTTAATGTTTTTCTTACCATTGTAATACTTTCTTCTAAATAATTAATCTCATGTTTTGAATTCTGATTGTACGGTTACGGAAACTCGTTCAACTTGTAGACACAACAATAATTGTCTGTGTTAGTGATTACAGATTTAAAGATATATGAGTTCTATATTGTAAAGGAAGAAAAATGTACTTTTCCAACTCCCCCCGTCCTCCTAGCTCACATACACATAATTCCGTCGAAGACCCTATATTTTTTATTCTCCATTTCGCGCGCGGGGAAAGCGGTTATTAGGTCGCTTGCGTGCATGTCCTCTCTTGAAACGAGGGATCGAAGCTCAGTTGGAATATAAGGATCGTGTCATTTCCATTCCGCGTCCACCTCATGGAAATGAAATTTTATTATTTTTTTAAACTCCCAGTTGGTTTCGTACTCTCTTTATTATACCATAAGGGAGATTATTATTGTTGAAATAGTTTATGTATGTAGTTCTATGGGCGCCGCGTAATTTCTCGGTGTAGCTCTGTCTCTAGCCACGTCTGGATCGCCAGAGCAAGTGCTTTTTCTAAGCATTCACTTCCGTGACGCGCGAATAACGTGCATGCTTCTCTTTGTTCCCTAACTCATCCTGAGTGTAACGGCTCAGGCAGTTAAGGTTTCTAGTCACGGAATGGTAGCGTGGGTTTCTATTAAATTGAATGCACGATCTGATTAAGACACCTAGATACCTGATGTCGGCTTACTTGTGCTGCCGGCTATTTATGCTGACTACATATTTGACGAGGCCAATCACTTTTAAGAGACACCTTTTTAGGCAAGCGATTCTAGTGAATAGGGTTTTTTCCGTTAATATTTATAAACATTATCAGTAACAAAATTCAAACTTAAAATAATAAGGGGCCTAGAGAGGTTCACTTTATCGTAGTAACATTTCGTTCCGATTGCTGAAATGAAAACAAATATCTAGATTCTTATTTTTAGGATATTAAAATTTTTAATTAATTTCAGTCTTTTTATTGAAATCAAAACAAATTAAATATTGTGCAGAGTATATTTTATGTTCATTGTTTTTCTTCAATTTTTGACATCCAAGTGTTTTTAGGATCGAAGGTTCTTCGGAGTATTTTCTCATTAGTTCTCGATGTATCCATTTCATTTTTTAAATTCTTCTGTAGCACGAAATTTTTAAGGCTTCCACTCTTTTTTATGATAGTTTTATTGTCCATGTCTCACTTCCGTGTAAAAATATGCTACATGTATGGCCTAATGCCATCTTCCTTATTTTCAGGCAAATATCATTTATAGTAAGTAATTGTTTCCTAAATAATTCCTTTTGGCCTGGAAAATTCTACTTATTATTTACTTATTTCTCTTCTATCACTTGTAATCTTACCTCCTACCTAGCAGAATTCTTCCACCTGCCAAATTGCTTCTTTCCTTAGCTTGACTTGACAACTGTTTACCTTGCTCCATTTGTTTGCTGCAGACCATTACTTTTGTTTTATTCTTGTTTATGTTTCAGTTACATTTTCTCATTCCTCTGCCCATGTAGCCCAATTCCTTTGAGATAAATGAAAAAGCACTTTTCCACAAAAATACTTTATTGTGTACATCGAGCGTTTCGGCTTACGTAGCCATCCTGGTACAAGACTTGTCTTCCTCCTCAGGTCTCGTACCTGAGGAGGGCTAAGTAAGCCGAAAAGCTAAGTAAGCCGAAAAGCGCCTAGTAGGTACGCAATAAAGTATTTTTTGGTGAAAAATTACTTTTTCATTTGTCTAGATGGATTTATTCCACCACATCTCACCTGGAACTGTACTCGTAAACTTTACCCAATTCCTTTTTTAATTCTTCTTTATCTGAGAGTATTGAAATATAATCTGGAAACCCCAGCATGATTATCTCTTTTCCTTGTGTCCTTACACCACCTGTTACCTTTCCTTTGCCTCATTAATTGCCTTCCCGATGTAAACATTAGAAATCAGAGATGATAGTGAGCATAGCTGTCTTACTCCTTTCTTTATCATTGCTTCTTACCTGCTTAACCCGCATCTTATCACTGCTGCTTTTTTAAGTTTAGAGCATTTTACTAATATTCTGTCATTGTAGTCTACTCCGACATTCTTTTGGATTTTTAACATGGTGTTCCAGCACACGTTGTCTTAACCTTTTTTCAAGTCCACAAATGCAGTAAATGGAGGTAAAAAAGGAAGTTAAAAAAATCTTTTCCAATAAGCTTAAGTGAAGGAAATACTTCCCTAGTTGCTCTACTTCTTCGAATACCAAACTTGAAACACTTCTCTGATTTCCTCTCCATTTTTCGAGGTACTATTCTTACTAGTCCCTATGATTCTGTACTTACCAAGCTTATTGCACAGAAATTTTCACCTTTGTCAGCCTTTCTCTTTTTCAATATAGGGACGCTTGATTTTACTCTTCTTGAAGTCCATTAGCATTTCTCCTCTTGTAATCATGTATCATATCAGGTAAAATAGCTCATCCGATAAATCAATTCCTCTCGCGTCTTCAACCGGCTAAGAGCGGTAAAAGGCTCCGACGTTTCAGTAGCCGACTCGGCCATCGTCATCAGGGTAACTGAGTGTTTATTTATCCGTTGTGTAAATAGCTCCTCCTGGTCAGGTGTCTCTAACATCTAAAAAAGACCTTCCTCAAAAACGGATACTGTGAGCGACAAATCTTGGCCCTTAAAAGGGTTTTTAAGACATGGGCTGAGACGTACGCAGATGGACGAAAAACCTATTGCGACTGCCTGCCATAAATTTCCACGATATCTGGGACAATCTCCAGAATACTCCGGAGATTCAACATCGCCAGCATTCATATTCCTCCATCCAAAATTAGACATCAGCTGGACAGAGTAAAGAACCCAATCGGTCTCAAAACCCCAGGGGTTTATCAGATACCCTGTGAGTGCGGGGATGTTTACGTTGGTGAAATGGGCCGAACGGTTCAAACCCGGATTAAAGAACACAAGAGGTATCGGAGATTGGGACAATTGGAAAAATCATCGGTCGCCGAACACAGCATTAGCCGAGATCACTCCATCAATTGGGACGGGGCAACATTACTTTGCCATTCGCATGGCTATTGGGATCGTCTGATAAAGGAGGCTATTGAAATCCGACTGCAAAAGAAGCATTTCAACAGATACTGAGGTTTTCAAATAAGTAACATCTGGAGACCTATTTTGAAATTAATAGAAGAAACACGGCGAAACTCACGGCCGACCAGAAGACGCTTCCATTGTTTGGCGGACCAATCAGGAGACACCTGACCAGGAGGAGCTATTTACACAACGGATAAATAAACATTCATTTACCCTGATGACTATGGCCGAGTCGGCTGTTGAAACGTCGGTGCTTTTTACCACTCTTACCCGGTTGAAGACCCGAGAGACAATTCATTTACAAAATATGCCGGGAAAGCACGAGATCTTTTATAGCTCATCCAATGTCTGTTTTCCATCTTTTTTATTACTTCCAATAGTGTCGCCAACTCCTGGTGCCTTAATTGATCGTAAAGTATAATATATTTTAACTTGAACCTGCATTTTGTTAATTTGTTATTATGTCTATTAATCTTTTTTCATTCAATATGTTCCCTATGAAGAATGTAATTATTGGATACTCTTAAATGATCTTTTGAATAGTGGTATTGGATAATCGGTTTTTTAAACTCATGTCCTACTATACTTACTTATCAGGAACTGGACAGCTGCCCGTATTTGCACTATTAAATTCATTGTACGATACCTATTTTTGCTTATGTGCTTGTTATTTGTAATACTTCTCAGTGCAATAAATGAAATAAAATGACATTATTAAATGTAATGTAAAACCGGCTCGCGGGAGAAGGGGCAGGAGAAATCAAACACCTTGTCTCTAGGAAGGCCAAAACATGACTAATTAATTTTTTTATTATGTGCACGTACCCTTCCTCGGGTTTTACCCTCACTCTCCCTGAAGGGTAAAAACCCATCATCCCTCCGTGGGAATCCCTTCTCCTCCTCCGAGGGGGATGAGCGACGCCACCTTTTCCCCTTGGAAAAGGGAAAGCAGGCCGCCTCAGCAGCACCATTTTCTATTCCGAGTATTCTGGGGGTTCCTTTCTCATTGTCATCGTCTTCGATTATTCTGCCCTGTATTTCTTTTCCGGCATAGTACAGTTTCCATAACTATTCTTTCCAATTTCTATTGGCCTTATCTTTGTCTTCTCTTTGCTATCAAGAGTAACACTAGGAATAATTTGTCTATTCGTTTACTGAAGTGGATTTTTACAGTTCTGTATGCTGGGTCTATTTTAAATTGTGTGAGTTAATTTCGCGCTTCTTCGCACAGATTTTTCATCTAGTCTTCCATATGGTCTTCGTTGCCTTTCGACTGATTTTATATCTTATTCTTTTGTTCGAGTTTCTCTCTTTTTCAGTTCCTGCATTTTTAAATTTTCACCTCCATTGAGTCAGGTTCTGCATTTCGTTTGTGACTCGTGGTTTGCTTTTCGCACATTTCCTCTAATCTATAGTTTCCTCTGCTACTTTCTGTATTCCTTTTCCTAGTTTTTTCTATTGATCCCGGATTGCTACAGGTTTCCATTTATTCCTCGATTGAATGTAGAATCTCCATACTTTTTTCTTTCCTCCAGTTTATTTATAAATCATTGCTTCTTCACTGTTTTCTTCAATTGCCTGGATTTCAGTTCAACAGTCATGAATACAAAATCGTGATCACTGTCATTATCATTTTCCAGTTAGCTTTTACAATCGTTAACTTGATTTCTGAAAAGCTCCTTTACAAGTTGTGTATATCTTACATGTGGGTGATTTTTATAATTTATAAGATAATAGATAACCCAATTTGTTTTCCGCAGCTAAATTGTATTCCTCACAGAACTCCAATAGCCTTTATTCTCTTTCACTTCGTTTCCCTAGACCATATTTTTCAACCGCTTTTTCCTTCGCGGCCTTAAATAAATACATCTTCAAGAATGATCAAATTTTCTTCCCCTTTTAAATTTTTATCACATCCGAAATATCGTTATAGATGTAGTCCACTTCATCCACAAATTGTTCTGTTGTGACTATTATATCTCAGATAGCTCTTCATTCTCATTGCCGCACTCTTCCTCGTAATTATGCACACTACAGCATTTTTCTTTATGCCTTTTTAATGAATTATCCTGTAGCTTTCGCTCCAAAAATCTCTTTCTTCAGGCCACACCACCTTGATCATTCCTAAGATATCTAATCTCATTCTATGCATTTCATATTTAGGTTCTCTACCTTGCCTCAGGCCCGAGTGACCTAAAGTTCCAATTTCCTATCCTCAACTGGTTTTCAAATTTACTCTCCCGAGTAGTGTCCGCCCGGAGATCCGAATGGGGAACTATTTCTCCTCCGTAATATTTTGCTACTGAGGGTTCCATCACGTTATAATAAACATTATGATTTTTCTGATCTGCTCCTCAGAGAAGAATTTGGTGGTATTCCGTTGTCATCCACCTCACAGTACTGCAGCCGTTAAAGTAACTATTACCATGCCTACGTTAAAGTGAGTGTTACTGTACTGTCGTCCCTACCTAATTTCACATGAATGAGTTCTAGATTTCTGTTCGTCTTACACATGGATGGGTTCCCACATCCTTCGAGTACCGTCGTTTATTTTACATGACTGCTTAACGTAGACTGTACAAAATATTTAGGTGTAACGATAACGAAAGATCTTTCATGGGGAAAACATATTCGGGAAATTTGTGGAATGGCAAATAAAAAGTTAGGATTCATAAAGAGGGTACTAGGAAAATGTAATGAGACGGTTAAGGAG